>CAJHZI010000322.1:747500-817500 GCA_905160935.1 Enchytraeus crypticus
GCAATCAATCAATAAGTATATTTATGAAGGGCCGCTCTATGTCGACGGTAACTACAAATAAGAAGTAGATGTTAAAGTCAGTGATACTTAATAACAGGATCTATTACGATAATATTTAGTTACGATTTAGGCTTTTAGGTGCTGAATATTATGCTTGCCATTTAAGATTTTCCCGATTTAAAGCTTCTTTGAGATATTGCATTTTGTTTTCTATATCTGATTGTTGACATTGCCTTGAGTTTAGTTATTTTTTATTGGGCTTAGGTCAAGGCCAGAAGCCCGAATGGCTTCTCTTCAGGATGAAGAAACCAAATCATTGTCGTGGTTGATCAATTGATCAGCCAACCAAAGCAGCAGTCTGACTACACTGAGTGATGGTCCAGTTCTCAATGAGAAATATAGGCCAAACATATTCAAATATCTAGCGTGCAATAGATACATATTGCAGCATGTGTGATCGTTTGCATAATGAACATCATGAATGGATATCTCTCACTGTGAGCTTACTAACTTTATGTAAAAATGTTTATTCTCTCTCTCACTATCTCTCGAAAGTTTTCTGCCAAATGGCAGGTCCAAGTTACATATTCAAACTCTGCTGTAGCTTTCACGCTTCGTAAAGAAATTTACATGATCAACAAGTTAATGCTTCACTGAAGGCTATGCCTCATCCATACCTTTTGTATCTTATAGCTTGGGAAACACATGGTTTCTGAGGTAGTTTCCCGATGCCTTCCTGGGTGTTTGCTTTGTTCGTTTCTCACTCTAGTCCTCTAAAATCGAATAAATTGAAATTGTTCGTGTAAACGAAACTGTATAACTTTTATAACCGGATTATACTTGTTTAATATTCTGCGTGCATATCCCGTGTATCATCAGGGAATATCTACCGCTAACTGCATCTAACGCATGATGAGACTGCTAAGTCAAAATTGAGAAAGAAACGAGAAACCACCTCAGAAGCCATATTTTACCCAAGTTATTTGCTATATGAGAGGTCCCTGTGTTGTGACCGGGTTGTTTGAAGAATTGACCAACCGGTGACTGCACGTGTCGTAGAAGGCGACTAAAGCCCTAAGATCCATACCAACGTCAGAAAGGCCAATCGGTTGGCGAGCGTCAACTCCAGAAATTGCTACAAAACTTTTAATGAATGGAAGTCTCAAATAGAGGATTGGCTGTGGTGTGGTGTAGGACAGAGTGGATTTGAGACAGTCTATTTATATCCCGACCCTAGTTAAACTGGGATTCAAGGAAGGATGATGATGATGATTTGCTATATAAGATGTGGATATCGCATAGTTCTTTCTATTTATTTAAAAGTGGGCTTTTTTAACGATAATGCAAACGCCTCACATTTAATCATACCTAAATATATTTTGATTAGTCACATAAATTAATATATATCTCTAGCAAATTATATTCAATATTTCACCGCATTGAGCTTATTTGTAAACATACATGTACTGTGGGTGGAAGTATTCCAAGAAAACGTAGAAATGTGTGAAATTAATCTTATTGGCAACCAATGGATTAGTAAAAGCATTATCATTCTTATGGTAAACAAAACTTGCCGTACGCGTTGACCGATATCATAATTAATATATTATAGCTTTGCATATTACAGGTTATAAAGTCATATAAAGCTGCTTATTCAAATAATACCCCGTAAGTCTCCATCTAAAATTGTCGTTTATTTACTGATTAATATATTAGAGCAATATTTGGCCTAAAGATATATTTCCACTATGCCACTGTCATTGTAACAAAACAGGTTTTCCTCTCTTCCCTCCTTACATCATCTACTGCAAGATACACCTAGGGTTTGAGCGGTTTGCGAATCTGGAACCTTTATAATGAAATTATGAAAGTTTAAGTTGTTACAAATCTTGGTTTTTCGGTTCAGTCCTCGACCCTTAAAGCATTTCATGGTATGAGTCTCCGCAATTTAATATATTAGCTTAAAAAGTCCGGAGATGTAATTTTTACTCATTATATTTTTACATATCTATTTTCGTCTACGTTCCATTCGATATTTTATATGACGGTTAGGAACGCGACGAACTAGAACTGTAAGAATTAGTAATATTCTGCTAGCACGTATAGTGAATGGTCCAATTCTGATTTCTAATTCTGATTCTCATTCTAAATCTAATGTTAATTCTGATTCTAGTTCTGATTCTGGTTCTAATTCTAGTTTTAATTTGTATTCTAGTTCTGATTCTGGTTCTAATTCTGGTTTTAATTCTGATTTTAGTTCTGAATCTGGTTCTAATTCTGGTTTTAATTCTGATTCTAATTCTGGTTTTAATTCTGATTCTAGTTCTAATTCTGGTTCTAATTCTGGTTTTGATTCTGATTCTAGTTCTGAATCTGGTTCTAATTCTGGTTTTAATTCTGATTCTAGTTCTGATTCTGGTTCTAATTCTGGTTTTAATTCTGATTCTAGTTCTGAATCTGGTTCTAATTCTGGTTTTAATTCTGATTCTAGTTCTGACTCTGGTTCTAATTCTGGTTTTAATTCGGATTCTAGTTCTGATTCTGGTTCTAATTCATATGGCAAATCAGAAGACGCCCTGGATGAAGAATCTCAATAGGGCAGGTTTTAAGGGGGACTGATGACCCAGTGATGGGTGTCATAAAGGTAGACATCAGGAGAAGAGAGTTCGGTACGCCTGAGACTAGAAGTGGGTGGGCATTAGATCCAAAGCAACGCCAAATTGTCTCTTTACTTTTTTAACAAATTGTTTAATTTATTTTTTAACTTTTTAAAAATTTAAGAGAAATTTATATTTTAGGGTTAGGGATAGGGTAGGGGTTAGGGCTAGGGTTAATTAAAATGGAATTAGGGTTCATTTAATAGAATTTTAGCGTTAGATTAGATGGAATAAGTAAAGAAACAACATGGTGGTTGTTTTGGCTAAATGCTTATCCTTGGAGTTCTCTGATAGTTGATATATATTCAGGTGTGATTATGAAAAATTGACATAGATGAAGGTAAATATAGAAATGTGTAAATGATTTATGCATGTGCCACGGACTTGCCTTTGGGTACTACACTAAAAGAGAAATTCCGCATGAGATCCATTATTTAGTGCTGCCGTGAAGGACAGTATCTCGAGTATTTAATTCAATTTGCTAAACTTTATGAACTCTTTCATTATTTTTACCTTGTGTAATTATATTTGAATTTATAAAATTTACGATTTAATGATCTTCTATGATCTTTTATGATCTTCTATGATTTAATTTTTATTAATTTTCATCAGAAATTTCTTAATATGATAATCGGATTTAAAAATACGACAAATGGCTACCTTGATTCAAGCCTTGTAATAGTGTGATGAAATATGGTGGTGAAACAGGGTGGTGGAAATCGGTGGTGAAATGGGGTGGCACAGAAAAGAAAACGTGAACATCAGAAGGAGAAAACATATAACTTTAGCTCTTCAACTATTTCAGAATTAGATAAAGAGGCATTAAGATTTTTTTATCAGAAATTCTGTCTTTTAAATCATTCTTGTTTACTTCTGGAGTTGCGCAGAATTTTGACCTTACGCTGTTGTTCATACTGACAAATCCAAAAGTTAAAATCAGGTCACAAAATCGGGACATATTCGAGTCGAACGGCTACCATTAAAAGAGACGTTCACATACATGTAGAAAGAAATGGGAAATTTTTCTCAAACTTCCATTATGTTTATAAAAGTATGAGAATCCAGCGATATTCTTTCTTCCTAAAATGTCATGTTTCTCAAAATTGAAACTTATTAGTATAGTATTCTTGAGAATTTTCTTTTCGTTTTCCAGATATTGAATTTGTTATTTAGGCATTTTTTGAAAACAAAACGACCCATAAGCCCGTTATTAATTTCACTCTACTTAATATTGCCATTGACGACAGTGGCGCTTCCGGTGTTGTTGTTGCTAATATTCAAATTCTGTTTTATTAATATAGTATTTCGTATTTATATTTTACATCGCATCCCATAGCAATAATAATAACCTCCGACAATCTCTACAGCGGTGTCATAGCCAGTGTCCGGTCGTCGAAACTGCTTTACAGGTTTCTGTTCATGTGCTTTGCAGGTTGTTATTAATCCTTTCAATGGTTAATCATATCTCATACATATCTGATTTCATTCATATCTCATATCATTCATATCACATCTCATTCATATCTCACCTCTATATTAGGTAGACGATGTTAGATAAAGGATACCATTCCTACTAACCTACGCCCATTTAACTTACTAAATGTATCTGATAGTTTTCATACTAAGATCAACGATATGATCTGGCTGGAGCCAGTGACGATGTCTTTAAGATATTCGACCGCGGATCAGTATGTGCGGAGTTCAAATCCTGGGCTCGCCTGTCACTGACATCGCTTTCTAGTGAGGAAACTTACGTTAGCCTTAGCTTTACCAGCTTTTACTAAGTATATTATATTTTGATTAATGTTATTAGAATAGATATTCGCATATCACTCACGTTGATGTTGGCTAGAGTTGAAGCCGTGACGTCGCGTGCAGCAGGCATACCTTCTATCCTCAGTCCTATTCGCTCAAAGTCCTCGATAATGGACGGCTCACGGAACCTCTCTTCCACCTGCAAGCAAACACCTCAGCGTAATCATAATAAGTCCCGGAGCTGAGGTTCTTTTCCGTAGCCATCTTCATCTTGCTTATTTGTTTGTTTGTTTAGTTATATGTTTGCTTATTTGTATGTTTGCTTATTTGTCTGTTTGATTATTTGGGTATTTGCTTATTTGTATGTTGCTTATTTGGGTGTTTGCTTATTTTGTATGTTGCTTATTTGGGTGTTGCTTAGTTGTATATTTGCTTATTTGTATGTTTGATTATTCGTATGTTTATTTATTTGCATATTTTCTTATTCAATATGTGTACACATGGTTGCAATTTGTCATAATTATGATGAAATAATCACACAAACTCTGCGACTTGTTACATTCAAACACTTTTTACTTTTATAAAAATTATTTTTTTACATATCAGTATACTTTTCAAGTACACTCATGCTTAACTAGCAAAAAAACAAATAATGAAGAAGAAGAGGGTGACCAACAAAGGCTAAGCTCTATGAGGTAATGCTTTTAAAATTAAACATTATAAAGCGATTATGAAACATAGTGTACCGTCTGTTTATACCACACGTAATTCGTTCTAAGTCATTTTGGTTAAAAAAGAAACAGGTAATCTCATATTATGATAATATTGCGATGTTATTATTGATTTTATTGATTTCACAATGTCACATTAATTTTCATAATGTTCCCATGTTGCCTCCTAGACATTGAAGAATAGGTTACCCCAAAACTGAATCGTAAGATGCGACTGTGCAAGAATTGAGGAAGGCAACGGGAAACCAGTTCAGAAGTCTTATTATTCCGAAGCTGTGGGCAACACTTAGATGTGGATATGGCTTAGACGATTGTGAAGGAAGGAACTCGTTAATCCCTATAGTGCTCTTTAATTGGTGCGAAAGAAGCTTATGAGTAAGAATGCATACCTTGAACCTGCCACTTGACAGAACACTAGAGGGAGAGATCGATAGAGAGAGAGAGAGAGAGAGAGAGAGAGAGAGAAAGATAGAGAGAGAATGTCAAATAATTGCACCTATAGGTCAGAGTGACTTCATGTTTAGAGTATAAGGAAGTTAACAGGAACGTCAAACATTGTAATGGCTGTTCCTGATATCATTGGTTCTATGGCAGACCAGATAGTCATGTACATCAACCATATCGATGACATGCCTAATTGATGAGTTATTCAAAACGATAGATATCACCATTGATGACCATTTCATTGTTGATCTGGCAGCCACTGTTTTAGACCAACTTAATCGATCTGCCGGTATTTGAAAGAAAGGGTTTTTTCAGCGTCGAAGCTGTAACTAAACGGGTAATAATAATAATAATAATAATAATAATAAAGGTTTAACGTCCGTTTCCTCATCCAGGGATGATGTCAGGGACGTCCCCAACAGCACACATCACTACAGATTAATTCACCCCGACCAATCTGCGAAAGAAATGTGCTGAGGAGAAGTAAGGTCCTAAACGAAAGCCAGTCCGGTGATCAAAAAATGGTCAAGGTAACGTGTGTAAATGAACTTTATACACGTATTTCTACTTCTGACTATTTTAAATCTTTGCAGTTTTAAAATTGATTTTTAAGCATAAATGTGGTCGCAAAAATAACAAAAACTCTCTCTATTTTTCTCTCGAGATATCATTGCTCGGCTAAAATTTCAATTTCAAATGCATCTATAAATTTATATGTTTAAAATTTAACCTAACTTAACACATAACACACCATAACACAAAAATTGCACAACATTAAATAATATAACATAGCATAACATAAAATAACATAGCATAGTATTACACAACATGACATAACATAAAATAACAAAACATAACATAACATAAAATAACATAACGTAATATAACATAAAACAACATAACGTAAAATAACATAACATAACATAACATAACAAAGCACAGCATAACATAACATAACATAACATAACGTAACATAAAATAACATAGCATAACATAACATAAGATAAAATAAACTAACATAAAATTACATAACATAGCATAACATTACATAGCATAAAATAAAATAACATAGCATAGCATACCAAACTATAACATAGCATAAAATAACATAGCATAACATAACATAACATAATATAACATAACTTAACGTAACATAACAACACATAAATTCAGCCTAAATATAAGCATCATTTACCGGCACTCGCATGAGTGCATAATCTGGGTTGCTTAGAACGAGTGCAGTTGACTGTTGTCTATGATGTTAATGATGTGTGTGACAATTAATCAAGACGACGGAAACACGCCTATCAACATTCGATTGTTGGTACTGAAAACAATTTATTCAGATGATATTGTGAAGTAGCATCACAACGATAGAGCTCCATTAATGTACGGCCAATCGAATGCCGTACGATTTGTATGCGGTGAAATTGTATTTGTTTAAATTGAAATTGAGAAATTACTTAAATTAAAACCTGTCGTTGAACGGAACATGATAATGATGATGATGATGATGACGATGATGATGATGATGATGATGTTTATGATGATGATGATTCCATTTAAAATATCATTTTCTACTATAAAATTAAGAGAGCGTTGCGGTTGAAAGCGTAATTGAAATCACCTGTAAAAGAGGAAACGAACGCTCAATTTTTCCAAGACTCATGTGCAAGGCTACAAATCAGTTATAGCTAATTAACATCAAATATGTAAAAATAGCTAATTGTCAATTATATTTTCAAATAAGACAAACTATTTTACGCGAAGTAATATACATTCAACTATGATAACGCGGATGATATTGTAAATTATTATTATAGTCACTTACATGTATATATTTGCTTAAGTTAAGATTTTCCTTCCAAATCTAATTTCACGCCTCAAATTTTCAGTCAGTTTCTCGGTAAAAAATTTTTTTTTCGAGAATCTTTAGTCTGAAAAAGAGTTAATAGGTCAATGGTGCTAAGATTGAAGAAGTTATGGAAAGTATTGTAATTATAATAAAAGTTATATACGTGTAAACAGTAGTAGGCCTATTGAACACAATTTATCTATATACAGTATATATATATATATATATATATATATATATATATATATATATATAATACATAATAGTTCTGCATTACCATTTATATAGATAATTAATTCGGAATCGTATAGAAAGTTATTTATACATTTTATAAGACTATAATTAAACGATGTCAAGTTTTCTCAGGCCATTTCCGATTAAATTAAAAATTGCCAAGTAGAAGATACAATTTTTGAAGATGTGTCTTTCAGCTAATGGTTTTTGTAAATGATTTAGGCCTAACTATAAGTGTGAAGAGTTATTGCCACTGGGATATAGGCCTACCAGTGACAACAACTAATATATACTGCTGTATAAATATTACATGTAGTTATAACTGTTCCAGAGACCTTCTCAGTTGAGAAAGTACATTAGAAGCAATTATTGCGAAAGTATCTCGAACTTTCGCTGGAAAATCATTACATTTATATTTTAGTTAGAAAATCTCTGTGTTATGAATCTGATTTAATATTTTAGTTGCTGATTTGAGTTTATCGGATATTATGTTTGCGTCCAAGTTTTTTTTCATTTTAAATGATTATTTGTGTGATTGTAGTCCTATTTGTGGTATTACATACATACAGTATATATATATAGGCCCTAAATACAGGTATGTACAAACATTTAATATACTACATGGTACACGGATCTATAGCGCAATCTACCTGCGAAGTGAAGGAGATGTCTAGCTTTAAAAAGTTACTGTAGCTGATTTACCCACACTATTCGTAGCGCAATGACCCAGTTTAGTTTTGGCTGGACCATTGTAAGCTTTCCCAGACTTTCAGTATACATGTATGCGAAGACATCACAAAAACGACTGTCTGAAGGACAAATATAATCCTTTTTTGTTTTAGTTAAATTATATTATTAGAGAATTGGAACAAATCGCATTAAGCAGGTAAGCTCCAGTGCTTGCATTTAAAGATCTTAAGCCACAGAATGGACGCTAAGCCAATAAAGGCTTTAATTTAAAAACTGAATTTCAATGTCGAACAAGCGACGTCAAGCGTTAAATAATGATACCGTATAATGATAACTGCAGTACAATATACATGAAACTACTGTATATACTACATAACTATATACTATTATTCACTTCTTTATTTGTCAAAAACAGACAAGATCAAGATGCATCACACATTATAGATATGTACACACACATACAGTACACACATACATATAAGATCATAGAACAACCAAAATGAATTTTAAGAAACCTAAATAGAGTTCCTACTAATTCCGGCGCTAGCATTAAACGCTTCGTAATTAAATACCCGCTTCTACCATAAGACACTCTATTGTCCAGAACCATCAAACAATTTATAGGTAATCTAAAACAATCACTCAGTCTATCTAGTTCCCTCAGCGCATATCTATGACATTGTGATATAAGATGTCTTCAAATAAAGCTCTACACTGTCACTTGAATAGTGGTATGTTTTAATATCACAATAGGATGTGAAAGATTTAATATTCCAGAAGGATCTTGTAGGGACCGGATGTCCCATATCAAGGCACTGAAGGATTTCTCGTGCTCACAATGTACTCATATAGTGTCCTTCCCTCCTTCCCTCCTTCCCTCCTTCCCTCCTTCCCTCCTTCCCTCCTTCCCTCCTTCCCTCCTTCCCTCCTTCCCTCCTTCCCTCCTTCCCTCCTTCCCTCAGACTTAATCCTTTAGTTGTTCACCTTTGTTCTAGTATCTCTTTGATGGATTTTAATAGAATGCCATACTTTGACTCAGTCATGTATTTGCCTAACAATATACATATGTCGTAATGAGGACAACTCCCACAATAGTATGAGTCTGGATCAGCTTTCTCTAAACTGTATAGCAATATCATTCTAAACCTAGCCAAAATAGTAATACATGGAAAAAATAAACACAACACCCAGTTTAGCGCCAGTTTTGAGTATAGGAGTCATGTCAATGACGATGGAAGCACTGAATTTATACTCAGCTGATACTCATTCAGCTGCTGGACAAAATACTAGTCTGCTAGCTGCCTATTTCATGATCGTAAAATATAGTCAGAATTTTTCTGAAAGGCGCTAATGTACATGTATATATTTTCATCTACCGAGTAAAATCTACTGTAGGTTTTCTTATGATTTGCGACTACTTTAATGCAATGGGTAACAGAATTTAATGACATTAGAACAGTAAATTATTCAACAGATGCGAAAACATCGAAGTTAACTATATAGCACTTGCCAAGTAATGCAGTTGAAGTTTCTCAAATTGTAAGTGGCCAAAGCGAAACTCTAAGCTAAGCCTAACTTCAGTTTCATTCTTCAAAACACGTCTCTAACGGGGAGAGCATTAGATCTAAGAACCCCACGTCTACTGATCTGCAGAAGAAAAGATTACCTTTAATTAAGATATCGGCTGAAGCTTAATTATATCTGAAAATATAAGATGATGAATTTTACTAACTTTCTTTAGTGGCTTCTAATTACAAACAGTTAGTGAGAGGCTATTTTTATAACGGCCTCTTCAAGTACTTCCCTTCTTATAACACAAGCTGTCAACGGTTAGTCTATTCTGCAGCTGCTTAGAATAACTGACTCGCTATTAATATACATCACTATCTCTCTGTCTCCCTCTCTCTCTCTCTCTCTCTCTCTATATATATATATATATATATATATATCTCTTTTTTTAGTGTTCTGCTAAGTGTACATATTCCTACTCACATGGCTCTGAGGTGGTTTCCCGTTGACTTACTCAGTTCTATAATGGATTAATTGCCATTTAATCATGGGGAAAAATTTCATGGTGAGGTGGGTCCCCTCTGCCTTCCTCAGCTACTGCCTTTGTCGCCTCTTACGTACACACAGCGGCTTGTTTGAGGTTGCCCTATTCTGCAGTGGTCCAACCACACCCGGGCTCAATAGGGGAACAACATTATTTACAGCATAGAATGTACATATATACATGTATATATATAATCATATATATATATTTATATATATATATACATGTGTGTACATGTATACATATATGTACAGTATATATATATACATACATGTACATAATTATATTCAATATATATATAAGCATTTAAATATCAACAAGAAGTAGAACATTCTGCCATTGGATGATTGACATACATGTGTGCATTCAAGTAGGCTACGACCTAGTTTCCACTAGACCTTCAAGCTCTGAGTATTCTTGGTTTCTCATTGCTAGTTTCTGTAATCTTTACTAGTCCGCTTGCGAAAAGTACTTGATACAATCGTGAATCATCCGTGTTGTCACTAATGCAAGGGTTCAGCATTAGCAGTAATGCAGTTTACAGCTACAATAGATGATTGCAGTCTATTCGACGGATGTCAACGGTGCTAAGTTAGTTGGCGAGTGAAGTCATAAATAATCCATGATCCTGTTAGCATGTAGTTATCCAATTCACTCCCCCGCATTCCATCTCTTAGTGTCCCGCCCAGGGAGTCTGCGCCATATAAGCGATAACGCAGTCTGCGTCACGAAATTCTCCGGGGGTATCTGAAAATCAAACTTAGGGGTACGGTACTATAAAACGGCACCCCACTAAGTTGCGTTTTGCGTCATAGGTCATGGGGGGACGCCTCTTATAACACCCTTAATTGTCTACATTAGCACCTTGTACATTGTGAGAAAGATGGCTGAGCCTGTAGCAGGTGGGTAAGTTGTCAGACTGCGAATCAGTAGGTGAAGGATTCAACTTCAGTGTTTCCTCGTCGCTGATATCCCTTCGAAATATAACTTACAATTGGCTTTTGATCTTGATTGATTATGATTAATTATGATATGATTCAAATATATGATATGATTGATTCTGATATGATTCAAATATCGTACCGGGATCGCCATTGGCTGAAGCCAATGGCGATCCCGGTACGATATTTGACTGCGAATCACTATATGCGGGATTCAAATCCTGGGCTCGTCCGTCACTGACATCGCTTTCGGGTAAGGAAACTGACTTTTACATTAGCATTTTAGATTTTTTAAATCTACGCTTATATATATGTATATCTACAGTTGGTATATAACTATTATGAATTAATAGTCGTTGCTATTACATTTTATACCGGTCCTAGATGCAAACCAGTTCAGATATATAGGGCCTACTAGTTGCAGATATATACCGATTGTTTATATCTACAATAGGTGGATATATGCTGATTACAGTCTGCCTATATTTCCGTTCATACGCTTGAACTGTTTTGTTACAAGGTGTCAAATACTGTGAAATGCGTCTCATAGATGAAATTATATACATACATACCATATATATATATATATATATATATATATATATATATATATATATATATATATCTTAGTGCACTGCCTACGTGCAGGTCTATGGTACATACGCCTCCACTCTTCTCTGTCTTCCGCCTTCCTCTTCATTCCCACCTACGAGTGGGTCTTTAAATCATCTATCATACCTAATCTCGGCCTGCCCCTACCTCTTTTTCCTTCCATGCTACCTTCTATGACCTCTTTTAATAGACCTTCCCCCCTTAGAATGTGTCATATCCATCTCTTCTTCCTATTTCTTAATACATTTATCAACTGTCTATCTGTGCCAACTCTCTCCAGGACTTCCTCATTTGTAACTTTTTGAGTCCAGCTAATCCTCACCATTCTTCTCCAAATCCACATTTCCAATGCCTCCAGTTTCCTAATATCTTCCTTCCTTAAGGTCTATGTTTCACATCCATACAATAGCATGGTCCAAACCAAAGTTTTCACTATCTTTATCTTTGTGTCTTTCTTTAGACTTTTTGTTAATAGTTCTTTTCTACTACCAAAGGCCGCTTTTGCTTGTGCAATCCTACTGCATATTTCCGTCTCACATTTCCCATCATCGGTTATAGTATGACCCAAATATTTGAAACTCCTTACCTGTTCCAATTTCGTACCATTTATTGCGATATTAACTTCACCTTTATTATTGGACACTCTCATAACCTTGGTCTTTTTATATTAATCTTCATGCCATATCTTAGGGCCGTATCATTCAGCCTATCCATTATCTTCTGCAATCCAATCTCGCTGCCCGCTACCATTCCTCGGTCATCTGCAAGGATATAGATATATATATATATAATATACATATATATACACATGTAAATACAGGGTGAGTAAAAAAGTGATAACACCTGCCGAAAGTTAGAATATCTCACGCTATTGTTAATATTTTCAAATCACATTTTTACCAATTACTAAAGGACTAATGTTGGATGGGATGGCAATTTTTATCCATTTTAATCTATAGATTGGCCAGTTATACAGTTATACACGTTTCAACAGAGAAACCCCCATTTTTTACCTTGAAATGGCGTTTGCTACAACGGTAACGGCAAATTGCACTTCATTGGCGAGAAGGAAAGTTGAACGCTCAATATTACGTCAATACCTTACTTCCCAAGCTTTTTGATGATTGCTATGCTCTTCTACCGAATGGTTTCATCTCTCAGCAGAATGGTGCTCCGGCTCATGCATCTCGTCATGCACAGGAATGGATCAGCGAGGGAAATTCGCATTTCATCAAGAAGAGTGAATGGCCTCCAAACTCTCTTGATCAAAATCCTCTTAATTAGCATGTCTGGGGAAACATGCTGCATCTCTATAAGAAACACCAGTCGAAGCCTAAAAATCAAAACACAACTGCAGGAAGTGTTACAATCAATTTGGGAGATTTCCCCAAGCTGGAATCAAGAAGGCTGTCCTAGCGTTCCAAAAGCTACTGCAGTCCTGCGTAGCAGCTGGAGGAAAGCACATCGAATAGGCAGTGACGCTAGCAGATACAAATGATTCTTTCTGAATCACCACAACGACCCTTTTCAGGGTCAAAAGAGTAAAATTAAATATAATTGTTATTTACAGTACATTCGAAAGGGAAGTTGCTCTGCTGAAGCTTACATAACTGGCTAAACTATGTAATAAAATGGATGAAAATTAGCCACCGCATCAAATATTAGTCTTTAGTAAATGGAAAAAGTTTGATTTGAAAATATTAACAATAGCCCGATATATTCAAACTTTTTGCGGGTGTTGTCACTTTTTTACTCACCCTGTATATATATAGATATAATTTTAATAATAAAAAATAATAATAAAGGTTTAATGTCCGTTTCCTCATACAAGGATGATGTCAGGGACGTCGTATATATATATATATACTATATATATATATATTTATATATATATATATATATATATATATATGGTGTATATATATATATGTGTGCGTGTGTGTGTTTATGTGTATACATGTATATAAACATGCATACTGCATAGGATATACAGGGTTGGAGTCTGTGACGATGTCGGGGTAAGATACTGGACCGCGGATCAGTATGTGCGGGGTTCAATCCTGGGCTCGCCCATCACTGACATCGCTTTCGAGGGAGGAAACTGACGTTCACATTAGTTCTTTTATGTATATATATACAGTATATGTATACATGTAGAATTTGTATATATATAAAAATATATATATATGCTAATTAGGAGCTAACGTTCCGATTCGTTCAAGCTCAATAATTTAAGTTAAAATATTAGTATTTAACGCATATTCCTCACGTACTATATGATAATATTGATTGTATTACATGTATCGTGTTATTACAGTATTCACTATTGAGTAAACAAATATATCGCTTATCATTTGCGCGATAAACGAAAAATATCATTTTTGCGATTATATGATAATCGGTTATAAACAATTTTTTTGTATAATTTGGGTAATTAGTAAACTCAATTTAATTTAAATGATTCAATCATTTCACACAATAGAGCTAGAAAAGTCTCACACAATACAGCATAATTCAACTTCGCCTTCGATAAAGTGTTTTTTTAGCAACTACATAGCGAAGTACAATAAAATTGAATTTTTCCTAATCAGCTTAAATGTTCATGCTCTATTCATAAATTTTCATTAAGTAGCTAATATTTCCGCCTACGAAAATACAGTGCGACTTTAAAGACTCCTGTAACTTGTGTCTTCCTTGGAATCTGTTAATTGTGATTTGTGTCGGGATTACAATTTGTGCTACATTGAATTTTACTCCAATACAATTGCGTACCTGTAGGGGATGTAGGGAGTGTAGGGGCTGTTGGGGTACAGCTGTCCAAAAACATGAGGTCTGGCAACACCGAAGTATTCCTAAGTTATAAAGCTATAAGGTTACAAACCTGTATTTTAAGTCTTTTCATTATATCACAATATCACAACTGTACAACTAAAAGAATCACTTGGGACTTAAGCACGAGACCTCTTGCTTATCAAACAATCTTCCTACCAACCCAATTAACAGCTGTATCATCTACTGTATTTTTATGTATTTATGCATTTACGCCCTCTATCATGGTTGCACCTTCCTCAAGTTTTAATGCCGCACTCCCTCTCTCTAAAACCTGAGAATAATGTAGCAATTCTAGACTGGTCAAAAAGGGAAAACACAGAAAAACCGTCGCGGCGATGTGAAGATTTAGCCTTTGGTGAGAGTTAATCAGTCAATAAATCAATATATCAAACGATAAATGTACTAATCCATCAATGCACCAATCAATCAATGCATCAATCAATGCAGAGTTGAAGATTTAGCTTTGATTTTCCACTATTTGGCAACAGCGGGAAGGTATCCAGCAACATTATATATTGTCAATATAAGAAATGAATGGTACCGGATATACAGTATACAAGCATTCGACTAATTATACTGTTTCAATTAAATGAATGTTTTTGACCCGGCAGTGTTATGGTGCTCTACATGAAGCGTGAAAGCAGACTCTGAGTATGAATATATGCACTGGACCAGCTAAATAGCAGAACAATAGAGAGAGATAGGTAATTAGAGAGAGTAGTTTAGTGTTACTACGTAATGTTCTGACGTTACAAGATCGTGCAAGGCTGGGACGCCAGTGTTTCTACAGATTAATAACTAGTACAACCGCAAACATGTCCTATATGTCTACCTTGTTAGTTCAGCCATAACCCTTCTTTTAAATGAACCATAAACCGTCATTAAGGCTATATGATATCAGAATATGCCACCCGGACCATTTAAATTTGTAATACTCTTGATGAACCTGTAGCCTATAATTTGTATTATTGCAGTACAGTGGCACAAATTCCTAACTGCTGGATGAGAGTTCAGACGATCTGTTGACATCTGCATACAGAAGAACAAATCAAACTGATCAGCATTTCTCATTATCTCTGACATTGATCATACGTAACACCTGCATATTGCGTGTATGGTAGAAGCGAATTATTATGGGTTTTGCATGATTTGCAGGGGTTCCAAATTTTCTTCATTTACTCATACTTAAGTTGTAGCGATTAAAATAACTAGCTATCTGATCCTTTATCCATCTATCAGCCCTCTCATAGTCTTCATTCCTCTAGTAAAAACCTTCTAACTGTATCAAATATTAAATCTGCCATGGGCCGACACTCCTTCATGTTTTCTGCTCCGACAATATGGAACTCTCTGCCACAAGACCTTCGATCTTGTAACTGTATTGGTACTTTCCTTGGCAAGCTAAAACCCATCTCTTTCCGCCATAGGTCAAAATTTTGACCCGCTTGCTTTGGATTTTGGACTTGCACTGTTTTGATCTCGCTTTCTCTTGTGGTCTCCGTGCACTCAGTCGTCATCCTGTGGTGCTTTGGCGCCTGTTTGTGTGGTGTTTGCAAGAGACGTCCCTGACATTGCCTTATGGTGAGGAACCGGACGTTAAATTCTTATTGATTGATTGGTTGATTACACTAAATGTCAAAGTTGAATTTTAATATATATATATACATATTCTGTATATATACATGTATATATATATATATATATATATATATATATATATATATATATGCAATGTTTATATGTATATACATGTTTACATACATATTATATATATATATATATGCTATATATATAAAAATAAAATATTATATATACATACATGTATAAATTTTAATATAACATTTAACAATTAGGCTCTTTAGTCAATTATCAATATTACCGGTCCAGTGAATGTTCGAGATGTTGCTGTCAGACCAGCTCTGGTTAGAATTTAACCCAGGAACTCAGAAACAGGCATTTAAAATTTCGTTGGCTTAAGGTTTTGCACATTCAATTTAAAATTTCTAGAGACTTTAAATTCAGTTTCAGAGCTTAATATTACAGTTTGATTTCAATGACCCGCACGAGATTCTGAAAATGCTTACTTTCGAATCGCTAAATAATTCGTAGTAAGGGTAACATAGTTTGTGAAACCGTTCAATTCATCAACAGGTAGAATTTGATCGCATCACGTGACCGGAGATCAACCTACCACCTGGAGGGCTGTAATAAAACTGACTCCAGTGATGACGTAATAATGAGAGTCGCATTGTGAGAATTTCATGCATAAAAGGTTCAATATGATCTTGTAAGACACCAAAATATGATCAAATTCTCGTACATTAATTTTAATCAATTCACAGAAATGGAATCATCTTCAAAAGATGATTGTAGACTAGATGCGAAGAAACTTTAATAAGAAAAATCAAAAACATTGAATAAGACACCCAGCGATCTTTGAGACAGCTCGAATGTGTCAAGTCATCTAGAGTAGAATTCATCATATGACCCAGGCCGTGAAAACCAATTAACTAACGCAGTATACCTTTAATTCCATTTTTATCATTTGGCAGTTCTTACAAAAGTCAAATGCAGATTTATTTGAATCTCTGCTTAAATTTTTCAAACAAAAGTAAAAACATTATCAAACACAGCTCTATTGAAGCCAAGACAACATCGAACACTAACTATAAAATTATAATGTAGTCAAAGAATAAACTGATCCAGTAAATGGTGCAATCAAAAACCAGGGAAATCTGTCCAGTCTAAATCTGTTCCTGCCTAACGACTAAAATCCTATGGAAATATAACTAACGAAAATCTATAGCACTTTGGAATATATCTTCAAGCAGCATTGAAAGTTGGAACCTAATAGACCATTATCGTTACATTTCCTGCTTAATTTGTCTTTCATTCGCCTAGCTATACACTGTTTCTTTGGACTCGTTTTCTGGATTTTGGAATTTACACCGTTTTGGACCATCCTTTTTTCCTCACCGACTTGGATTTGCCTCAATATTACTCGATGCTACAATGTTAGATAGAAACGGTCTTTTCTTAGTTTCGAAAAAGTTTCCTGTTATATGTAAAAAATGAACACTATTGGGTTTATGAGAAAACCTCTAAGGAAAGGATTTAC
This sequence comes from Enchytraeus crypticus, assembly GCA_905160935.1. Taxonomy (NCBI): domain Eukaryota; kingdom Metazoa; phylum Annelida; class Clitellata; order Enchytraeida; family Enchytraeidae; genus Enchytraeus; species Enchytraeus crypticus. Next base: position 765,423 of record CAJHZI010000322.1, read on the forward strand.
AGGGAACCTTTTTGCGTAGATTATGTAAAGGTTCTTCATTGAAATGAAAGGTTTGTCAGGAAACCTTTTTGCACAGGTTTTAAAGAGGTCATCAAAGGTTAACTTAGAACCTTTTGAAGAACGGTTTTATAGGAATCTGAGCACCGGTTTTCTAATGGCTATTATTAAATCATTTAGCATGCGTTTCTTAAATGGACATTCAGAGCTCCATAGGGCTGAGAAATTAATAGGCCTGCTTGTATTTTTTGAAATTTTTGAACTCATTAAGCGAAAATTAGTACCATGAGAGGCGTGTATTTATATTCCGTCAGAAGTTAAATTACAGCGTTTTGATCAGCTAGAGCTCAATACGGTTACATATACGTTTACATGTATAGACAGATTTTATACGCTATACATTAAATCGTTCTATTAAACGACAGATGATCGAAAGCTACAGTAGTCTAGTTTCTAAGGTGTCAGGCTTTAGAACTTGAGTACTAGGTCCCATTGCCGCTCGTGTCACTTTTTAGGGCTAGGTAGGGTATGGGTTAGGGTTAGCGATATGGTTAGCTAATAGCTAAAAAGTTAAAGTTAAAAAATGTGGTAGAAAAAGCCAAGCCCACGGGAGCAGCACCAACCGTAGAAGCGGTACGGAGAGAAATGGTCGTACATGACGAAGATCTCGGCTGCGGAAGAAAACCTTTGACATTTTGATTCTTTGCAGAAGAAACTGACATGATTGCTACATGATTGCTAGGGAAGCCTCATTCAGTTTTCCTAGTAGATATGGGGTCACTATCTGCAACAATTCAGTATTAGTGGGCTTAGGTGCTAGGAAATTAGCAGACATCCATGATGATGTTGAGTTAAATGGTTGGTGCATGTAGACGAAATTTAGAATCGGGATAGGACGGGTTGGGGGTCAAGTGGGCATAGCTGAGTATTATCAGCGAATAGTTGATGGTCGAGGCAATGGGAGGAGATTAATTGATGGTCGAGGTAATGGGAGAAGATTAGTTGATGGTCGAGGTAATGGGACGAGATTAGTTGATGGTCGAGGTAATGGGAGGAGATTAATTGATGGTCGAGGTAATGTGAGGAGATTAGTTGATGGTCGAGGCAATGGGAGGAGATTAGTTGAAGGGTGAGGGAATGGGAGGAGATTAGTTGATGGTTGAGGCAATGAGGGGAGATTAATTGATGGTCGAGAGGGAATGGGAGGGGAATAGAAGGTATTGAAAACTTTTAAAATGCTATCTTCAACTTTAGAGTACTACCGTCATTACTGATAACAGCAATCATTTAGAAGCTAATTTAAATCTCAAAAACTATCTATATTTATGTATATCTATGGTGTCATGGCGGACTATAACAATAATTTAGCTGCTATGGATTATTAAATACTCGTTTTACTCTAATATATGGACTTCTCCTATGAGTATATCGGTAGAAATATAAAAGTTTATAGTTACAGCTTTATTTTCGTGGACTTTCCTTAAATATATCATAGTGTCATAGCAGATTTGAAAACTTAGTGTAGTAGACAGTGCAATGGCTAATAGCGCACCTGTAGTGAATGAGCTGCTGTGCTACTGGCAGAACAATGTTAGTGGTACAGCGAAAGCTGATTTAATATCGAGAGTGGTCAGCTTCTATTCTGTGATCGAGATTGTGGAAGCTAAGAATGTACTCTTTAGTGTAGCGGATAAGCTCAAATCAGGGGGTTTGACGGTGGACATTCCTAGAAATATTAACAGGCGGACCGGCGAGGGCAAGGCGAGACTCGACCTGGAGGACATCGCTGACCTGTGGGAGAGGCTGAACGTGATTAAGGGGGAGGTACCTCCATTCTGTGGCGTTAATGTACGACGTTTAGCGCCAAAGAATTTCACTGATGCAGACGTTTCCAACTATAACACTGAATACGCAAGCCCAGCGATAGTTAGTGAAATGAAGTCCGATCTCAAATCTATAACTGATAATATGAAATTGCTAGCGGACCAAATTAAAGTCATTAACCATGATCTCACTATGAAGGCCAGCCATAGCTCCAAAGAAACAACAAAGACAACCAGAAATTTATATACTGGTGAAAGCAACGTGACTCAGGCTGTAGCTCATTCATTAACATGGGCTGAGCGAGTGGAGGGCAGCTCAAACCCCCACCATCCATCCGCTGATAACGACGGCTTTACCATAGTCAGCAATGGGAAAAACAAAAAAACATGCCACTCCAACGAGAAGATTATATGGAAAAAAGAAAATGAATTCGTGCAACATTAAATCCATTCCTCGCAAATGCTCAGTCTTCGTGGGAAGGCTACATCAAGACACATCATGTGAAGATATCACTGATCTATTAAAAACAGTGGCATCTTAGAAAGTACTTGCTATAGACTACCATCGACAAACAAAAACGGATACGTATTTAAGTCTGCGGCCTTTAAGGTCACCTTCAACAAAAATATGTGGATCAAGTATTCAATGAAGATATATGGCCTACTGACTGCGAGCTGAGAGAATGGGTACATTCAGTGAAGTAGGCCTAGTTTGAATCGTTATAAATATTAATATGTAATTCCGTACATAGGTTATCTCTTCAACATGAATGATCCTAACTATATTTCCATTTAACGATAGGCAGTCTGATCATCAAATACCTAATTTTACTGGATCCCTAAACTCTAATTTTATTAGTGCTTGTAAGATTGGCCATTATACACCAGATGATTCTAATTCAATCTTAAAAAGCATCCAATCAACTAATTTACTCTTACCGCATGTCAATATAAGAAGTTTGAATGCTAACTATAACAGTCTCAAAGATCTCCTTATATCATATGATACTGAATTTGATATTACTCTTCTAAGTGAAATCTGGTCAACGAATATATCTTCTTTTTAACAATATATTCCTGCAATATAAATTTATTCCGATAACTCCTGCTAATCAGATGACTGGAGGTGTTGCCTGTTTAGTTAAGAACTCCTTAAAGTATGAAATTAAATCATCTTCAATTTATTGCAATATGTTCAATTCTTTAGCTGAGTTTATAGTTTTAGAGGTATGGGTTAATGAAACCAAATATAGAATCTATTTATTTTATAGACATCCCACTAAACCAGTTTCCCAATTTATTGAGATTTTCTCTAATTTTCTTTCAATATGGAAACCTATCAAAAGGAGTTTAATATGCGGTGACTTTAATATTGATATAGGCAAATGTGATTGTAATAATACTGTTAAACGATATGTTGATATATTGAGTGAATTGTAATAATACTGTTAAACGATATGTTGATATATTGAGTGAATTTAATTTTTCTGCTTTGTCTGTTGTGCCGACACATTGCTTGAATAGCGTACAAGGTTCAAATTCTAATTATAATATCAACATGAATGGTACTATTGATCATGCATTTATTGATCATGTATTCTCGAACTTTGTTTCACTCAACAGTGATTTTTCGCCTTTACTGTGTAATACTATTTGTTTAGCAGTAGTTACGGATATTATTGACCACTTCGCTAATATAATTGCTATTGTTCGTCCTCGGAAACGGGTAAATTTTGAAAATAGACCTCTGATAAGAATATTTAGCAAATCCAACATTTTTAAATTTAAAAGTAATTTAGCTACTTTAGACTGGTCTTTTACTAATACCAATGATTTAAATCATTCTACAAATACTATGACAAAAAAAATAACTACTTTAATAGATACATATTTTCCCTTAACTAGATGCTCTAGGAAATGTCTTAAAGATAAACCATGGCTGACTAAAGATCTGAAAAAAGACCTCAAGCTTAAAAATAAGCTTTATCTGAAATTTAAAAAAATCCAAAATGATAATGATTGGCAAATCGATAAAGCTTTTAAATGTAAAATTGAAAGTATGATTTATAAGCATAAACAAATATATTTCAGAAAAAAGTTTGATAGTAGATTAAACTCTATAAAAAACATTTGGAAATCTCTTAATAATGTGTGTAGCTATAAACCCAGCAACAATAAAACTTCCATCTCAAACTGAACAACAACGAATGGCACTATATGTGATATGAATAACATTGCAGAAGAATTTAATCAATACTTCGCGTCAATCGGCAGAAGACTAACATCCAATTTTAATGTTATCCACTCTGACTTTCAAGAATATCTAACCAATAATTACTCACACACTATGTTTCTTATTCCAACTGATTCTTCTGAGGTATTTCAAGCTATTCAATTGCTTAGTACCACTAATTCGACTGGTCCAGACAACATACGCAGTAGAGTACAAAAATTTTTAGCGGATGCTATTGCTGAACCTTTAAGTTACATTATTAACAAATCTTTTGAACTGGGAATATACCCTATTACGTTTAAATAATCAAAGGTAATACCTATCTTTAAAAAAGGTAAACATGACAATTTGGAAAACTACAGACCTATATCACTAATTAACACTATTAGCAAAATTTTTGAAAAATTAGTCTATAAACGTACTATGAACTTTTTAAATAAATACCATATTCTTTTCGACAACCAATTTGGTTTTAGACTAGGTCACTCCACTGTAGATGCCTTATGTAATAGTATCAATATGATTCATATGGATAAAGGTAATAAGAAAAAAAACTATGGGAATATTCTTTGATCTAACAAAGGCTTTTGATACAGTGGATCACTCAATTTTACTGAGCAAGCTTCAATATTATGGAATAAGAGGGATTTCATATGAATGGTTTAGATCATATCTCAATGATAGACATCAATTTATCAACATAAACGAAGCTAATTCATCCGTTTTACCCGTTTGTACTGGAGTACCCCAAGGTTCTATTCTTGGGCCTCTATTATTCCTAATTTTTATAAATGACATACAATATTCGTATAATAACGCAAAGTTAAAACTATTTGCTGATGATACAAATGTTTTTGTCTGTGAAGATAACATTGTAGAGCTATATAAGACTGGTAATATTGTATGTAATAATTTATTGAATTAGTTTTATTGTAATAGATTAACTGTTAATATTGCCAAATCGACTTTCATTTCATTTTATCCGTCTAATCTAGATAATGAAATTATTAAGACCAATAATCTTAAAATTAAGATAAATGACTGTGAACTTAGATCTAATGGTGTAAAGTTTCTAGGTGTTTGGATTGATGATAAATTATCATTTCTCGAACATATACATGTAAATCAATTGGCTAAAAAGTTAATTCTTTGAATTCAATGCTATTCAATCGTAAAAATTCTTACCCATTAATTGTCACTTAATGTTATTTCACGCACTTATTTATTCACGTACTAGTTATGGTATTGAAATATACGGCAATACTAGTCGATCGATGTTGCATCCATCGCAAGTTGCAATGAATAAGGTACTAAGAAATCTTCAAGAGCAAAATAAATTTAGCAATGTTAAAGAATTACATCAAAATTGTAATGTACTTCCTGTTAATTTATTATTTAAATTAACAATTGGTAATCTAATATACAAATATATTCAATCTGATAACAATAGTCCTGCTTCCAATATTAATAAAGAATATTTTGTCAACAGAACTGCCAATCATGAGTATGAGACTAGACTATCACAAACTAACTATTGGTATTTTCATTGCAATGATACAATTTTTAACTGGATTACTTTTTCTAGTGTTCAAATATGGAATAGTGTACCCGATTCCATAAAATCGGCTAAAAATGTATATAATTTTAGTATCATATATAAATCTTTTTTATTCAAGAACTGGTAAGCTATTCTGATAGAAGCAAAAATGACTAAAGTATATATATATGTATTTCTGAATTTCTTGGTATGGACTGCATTGCATGCTCATTTTAAGTTGATTACTGATTAGCTATATAACTAAAACAAACGTACGTAATATTTTATGATTTTGTATATGCTGGTGTTTTAAATTTTATTCGTGAATAGGTTTTAGTATATTAAGATACTTTTTCCTGCTAATGTGTAGGGATATTTTGAAGTAAGTAATATTAGGCTTAGATTGAAGTTCTTGATTTCTATAAACTTTTAACTGCTTTATATGATTTTAATTTGCTATATGTGTTAAGGGGTGCCTTCGTTATGTTGGTGCCTTTGTGGCCTTTGTGTCCTTTTCACTTTGTCTCCATGTATTTCTGGTGTGTGGTTTTACCGGAGTGGGATGGACGTGATTCAATTCAATTCAAAGCACTTTCCCTTACCATATCGGCGACTAGCTAGATAGAGCAATGCTCTCACTGGAGACCGATTGAATGGTATTGGAATTGTGTTAATTTTGCATCATTGATTATGTTGTAATCTTGCACTTTTATTTCTCTTTTTGTACACTTTGTATGTATGTGACTTCACACTGATGTTTGTTGTCCAAATAAACATATGTCTCTCACTATCAAACTCTAAACTTTATCTCAATAAACTTAAAAATGCAGTACTTTGCTCAAAGAAAATCATTATTTAGAAACTATAGTTGTAAAAGTGGAATCGATATGGATCAAAAGCAGTCAGTTAAAGTGTAAACCAAAAATATTTATAAAAAATCCAATTACACAATTTGTTATTTCAGAAAATATTGAGCTGCGATCGTATACTGTACAGACCGAACAGTCATTAATTTGTTATTTATGTGTCTAATTTACGCATAAAGAATTTGAGAAGTTGTCAACAATATTTCAGCCAATATTCTCATAAATTTCTCAGAAACATATAGCCTACTTGACTAACTACAAATCTTTACACGCTCCGTTTGCTAATTCTTTTTCAAATTCTGTCTGCGGATTTTCTTTGTTTCTGTTTACGCCAATTTTTCTACACCTTGCGCTGCCGCACGTCGAATTATGAAGAAGGTGGGCAGACGAATGCATATTTATGCATGAGGAGACCAAGATGAGGTTAATTCATATGGGATATGTTGATATTAACACGTATGATTATGTGTAAACATGTTTTCAGAGTAAGAAAAGCCAATATTAGCATATTCTTATCCTGATGTCATATATGGACAGAGTTGGGGCTTGACTATCTAAAATTGTGTTATGAACAATTTGAGACGCTGCGAAGATGAGATCAGAGAGAAAATGAGAGCAAAAGTAAAAATTAAAAATCACTGTAACCTTATTTTTCAGGATCGCAGAAAACAAATTCAATGAGCATTACAAAACTGAACGAATCCTAAAGCTAATTAAATAATAACTAGATACATACGAATTTTATTGTTATGTATCTAGCTAATGCAAAGCACTTTACGAATATAGTGCTTTTGCTTTCTTGGCTTGAAAATAAATAAAAATAGGCGAGTAGCAGATTCGATTATGTTCCGTTAACTGGCTAAAATTGTCAACTAGTTACAACTGTTGATTTAGTCAAATAATAAATTACTAATGCATAAAGGGCTAAATCATTCAATTATAATTAAAGATTGGCTAAACAGTTGAGACAGCTATTAACAAAAACAAGTTTGTACAAGTAAAATGTAGCATAAATACAGATTGTGCTGAAGTCATTAAATTGAAGCTATACTAAAAGAAATGAATACCGTTTAATACTCCCAACCTGTCAAATATGATATATCAGCATGTCGTGTTAGGTACATATAAAAATATAATAATGTACATAAATTTTCTATGAAAGACATTCCGGACGAATTTGTAAAGCCAATCTTTTCTACAAATTAATATTTAAATGCGACATCATACAAGTCTGAAAAGACTTGGAATTCAGTACTTTTGACTTTCAGACGTCTTTAAATCCCTAGGTAAAACCTTTCCACAAGTTACACGTTCTGTTGGACTCAAATTAGCAATTCTGTAATCTTGAATGCAATGACGCAAAGTAGCAGGCATAAAAATATATAAATTAGAAATCTTTCTTTTCTTAGAATAGTTTTAACAAGTGGAAGTGTGAAGTGCGTGCAAATCCCAAAAATTTTGCAAATTAGTCTAGGAAGATTCAAGGTTTTCTATGAGCTAAAAAGTTTAGTCTTGAACAGGAATTACTGTGACACACAATAAGAAAATCTTAGAGCAATGGCGGTAGACTTGTAAACCAAGCTTTAAATATTAATTCAGACAATTTAGTTAGTCTTCCTGCTGTAAACATGTAGAGTCAGCCATCACGGTAGTTTTTAAAAAGTTTTATTTCCCGCTATCACTATTTTCCATCATTCTTCTTTATATTCTTCCGTATCACTCTTCTCTATCTCTGTTCTCTATGACTCTTCTCTATCTCTGTTCTCTATCACTCTTCTCTATCACTCTCCTCTATCACTCTTCTATATCTCTATTCTCAATCACTCTTCTCTATCTCTGTTCTCTATCACTCTTCTCTATCACTCTCCTCTATCACTCTTCTCTATCTCTGTTCTCTATCACTATTCTCTATCTCTGTTCTCTATCACTCTTCTCTATCTCTGTTCTCTATCACTCTTCTCTATCACTCTCCTCTATCACTCTTCTCTATCTCTGTTCTCTATCACTCTTCTCTATCTCTGTTCTCTATCACTCTTCTCTATCACTCTCCTCTATCACTCTTCTCTATCTCTGTTCTCTATCATTCTTCTCTATCTCTGTTCTCTATCACTCTTCTCTATCTCTGTTCTCTATCACACTTCTCTATCACTCTCCTCTATCACTCTTCTCTATCTCTGTTCTCTATCACTCTTCTCTATCTCTGTTCTCTATCACTCTTCTCTATCCCTGTTCTCTATCACTCTTCTCTATCTCTGTTCTCTATCACTCTTCTCTATCACTCTCCTCTATCATTCTTCTCTATTTCTGTTCTCTATCACTCTTCTCTATCTCTGTTCTCTATCACTCTTCTCTATCACTCTCCTCCATCATTCTTCTCTATCTCTGTTTTCTATCACTCTTCTCTATCACTCTTCTCTATCACTCTTCTCTATCTCTGTTCTCTATCACTCTTCTCTATCACTCTTCTCTATCACTCTTCTCCATCACTCTTCTCTATCACTCTTCTCTATCTCTGTTCTTATCAGTCTTCTCTATCTCTTTTCTCTATCACTCTTCTCTATCACTCTTCTCTATCACTCTTCTCTATCACTCTTCTCTATCATTCTTTTCTATCTCTGTTTTCTATCACTTTTCTCTATCACTCTTCTCTATCACTCTTCTCTATCATTCTTCTCTATCTCTGTTCTCTATCACTCTTCTCTATCACTCTCCTCCATCATTCTTCTCTATCTCTGTTTGCTATCACTCTTCTCTATCACTCTTCTCTATCACTCTTCTCTATCACTCTTCTCTATCTCTGTTCTCTATCAGTCTTCTCTATCACTTTTCTCTATCACTCTTCTCTATCACTCTTCTCTATCATTCTTCTCTATCTCTGTTCTCTATCACTCTTCTCTATCACTCTCCTCTATCATTCTTCTCTATCTCTGTTTTCTATCACTCTTCTCTATCACTCTTCTCTATCACTCTTCTCTAGCATTCTTCTCTATCTCTGTTTTCTATCACTCTTCTCTATCACTCTCCTCTATCATTCTTCTCTATCTCTGTTCTCTATCACTCTTCTCTATCTCTGTTCTCTATCACTCTTCTCTATCTCTGTTCTCTATCACTCTTCTCTATCACTCTCCTCTATCATTCTTCTCTATCTCTGTTTTCTATCACTCTTCTCTATCACTCTTCTCTATCACTCTTCTCTATCACTCTTCTCTATCACTCTTCTCTATCTCTGTTCTCTATCAGTCTTCTCTATCTCTTTTCTCTATCAATCTTCTCTATCACTCTTCTCTATCACTCTTCTCTATCATTCTTTTCTATCTCTGTTTTCTATCACTCTTCTCTATCACTCTTCTTTATCTCTGTTCTCTATCAGTCTTCTCTATCACTTTTCTCTATCACTCTTCTCTATCACTCTTCTCTATCATTCTTCTCTATCTCCTTTCTCTATCACTCTTCTCTATCACTCTTCTCTATCACTCTTCTCTATCACTCTTCTCTATCTCTGTTCTCTATCAGTCTTCTCTATCTCTTTTCTCTATCACTCTTCTCAATCACTCTTCTCTATCACTCTTCTCTATCACTCTTCTCTATCATTCTTCTCTATCTCCTTTCTCTATCACTCTTCTCTATCACTCTTCTCTATCACTCTTCTCTATCACTCTTCTCTATCACTCTTCTCTATCTCTGTTCTCTATCAGTCTTCTCTATCTCTTTTCTCTATCACTCTTCTCTATCACTCTTCTCTATCACTCTTCTCTATCACTCTTCTCTATCTCTGTTCTCTATCATTCTTCTCTATCACTCTTCTCTATCTCTGTTCTCTATCACTCTTCTATCATTCTTCTAGCATTCTTTTCTATCACTCTTCTCTATCTCTGTTCTCTATCACTCTTCTATCATTCTTCTAGCATTCTTCTATCCTATTTTTCTCTATCACTATTCTCTATAACTCTTCCCTATCACTTCTTTCTTTCATTCTTCTATCATTCTTCTCTCTTACTTTTCTATATACTACTACAGTTTTAGTCATCGTTGCCTCTGCAGCTACAGATGCTATACTGCAGCTATAGAGGCTATACTGCAGCTATAGAGGCTATACTGCAGCTATAGAGGCTATACTGCAGATATAGAGGCTATACTGCAGATATAGAGGCTATACTGCAGATATAGAGACTATACTGCAACTATACTTGCTGTTACTGTACTAGTAACAAAGTTAGTATATTTAATCTGGCTTAGTTGCCTTCAGAAATTATTTCACGGATTTATTTTCAAAATGTTTGCAGCACGAAAAATATTATAAAATCTCTTAAAATCCCTATGCTTAATATGCACGTATGACAGAACCGCATGAATCGTATTTCAAGGATTTACTTGCTCATGAGGGTCATTTACCACAATCAAGCAAATTCCATAGATATAAATCCAAGGTGCTGAAAGCGTAGGCAGGGGTAATGTAACATCCAGGTGATAAAATATATCAGTTTCTTAGAAAGATCACAGTGCGTGGTGAAATTATGCATAATAATTATTTTATATATGAAGCTTATCATGATACTAAAACAATTACTTTCCAGAATTATAGCACTTGTATGTGTTGAGAATTTTCGTTATTCTTCAAAGACGCGTCTGAGACGTTTAGGACAAAAATATCCTGCAGATAATGGGAGGGGGGAGGTTATGTCCATCCGTAGATCTAGACTTCCTCGAAGTGGGCAGAGTCTTCCATACTGAGCGATCAATACGATTTATTTAGAAACTCTGGTTTAGATTAAAATTAACATTTGCGTAATAAGTTGAATATTCATGTATAATGCACGCCTACCCTTGGCCTATCCGTAGAAAAATGACGAGAAACAAGAAATGAAGTAATGTCTTTAATCAGGGATGTTTTAATTTTGTATTTTGTAGGTTTCTAAATTCTAGAGAAGTTTATAATGTCAGATTTATATTAAGATTTCATTTTCGTAATACTTTGCATATATATATATATATATATATATATATATATATATATATTGTAGTAGATGGTTGTAAAACTTCTTCTTGTATACTCAATAAGTATGCTGAAGTTTTATATTTTTAAGTAAAATTTTAATCTTAGTTTTAAATAACTTAAGCCTACATGCAATCTAATCCTCTCCTTTGGTCATAATTATCATGATCATCTCTCTTGATTCTCAGCCTGTCTAGGGTTGGGATTATAAGCTTTTATAGCAATTTCTTGAACCTAGCCTTTCACAAACCGAATCCACTTTCTGACCTTCGTTTAGAAATTAGTTCATTGTCTCCTTTTACAACACCTGTAGTCCGCGATTGGTCTATTCTTCAGCAACTAGACTCAATACGTTATACACGGCTAATCAACTCTTGGTATGATAATAAAGCCGTACTCTCACTACATGTGTATGTCTCACTTGATTAGAGTGAGGCAGATTCTGTTACTTGGTCTTCTAAATAAAGTTCTCTTGTGAGACCTAGTATACCTTCACTTTCTGGGCTACCAAATCGTTCTTGCTAGCATGCTGCACAACAGAGTTAGAATTCTGTTCCATCCATTCTTTGTCAGTCCTCGTTTGAATCACACAGGCCTTTGCATTAGCAGTACCATATGCAGTTGACGACATACCTTTGCATTTCTTTTATCATCCAGTGTCCAAGAGTTACGACCAGCGCGCAAAACCTCCACGATGTTGTCATGGGCGACAGCAGCACTCTATTTGTTTTTATCATTTGTTCCCAAAAGGGCATAAAACACTAAGATCCAAACAAACATCAGAATGGAGATTTGGTTGATTAAGCGCCAAAGCTTCAGAAATTGCCGCAAAATTTTCTACAACAAAATGAAATGTTCGGCGTAGAAGTGAGAGGAAAGGATAAAGTCTATACGTGTCCTGACCCTAGTTAAACTTTCAAGTTAACTAAGTTAAAGATTAAAGGAAAGATAATGACGATTTGGTGATTTCATTAGTTTTCATCAGAAGGCCGAATAGTGTTTTTGTATTATGAATTTTGAAGTTGTGTAACTCATACCGAAATGTAATATTGACTCAATAATATAACGAAAAATGACATGGTGGTATGCCGTTGATTTCCACTGCTTCTGCTTTTAACCACTTCAAACTTAAACAGCATAAAGATCGATCTATTCTGCACTAAAAAAGCACACGGATAGGACTAGTACACATAGATTACATTATATTTCGTAGGCTTTCGTATATTTATTTCGTTTATTCAAATAAAGCATCAAGGAGATTAATGCTTGGTATGTATCTGTATATTGGTTTCACACCCTACTCTTAATTATCTTTGTATAACGAAGTTTGAGCTCCATGTATTTTAATCTTTACGGATTGAAACCTTGAAATTGCACTGAGAATATATTATGCCCGCTATTTTTAAACTCGTACGATACAAAGCAATAAAGTTTTAACGCCTGGTTCCTCATCCGAAGACGATGTCAGTGTCGAGAAAAGTTTCACTAGCTGCAATACTTCAGCTTTGAATACTACGAGTGGTTATACCAAAAGGTTATATCTGACTGACTTTTGATCACTGAGTCAAAAATTCCATTTCGGATTCGCACCATTTAGGATTAATTTTATTTCTCTTCAGCACATGTTTTTTCAGATCGTTTCAGTGAATCGATTTCTAGTGACATGTGATGAGAGACGTCCCAGACATCATCCTTGCATGATATAACCTAGAGAGGTAGGCACTACATAGAGATGTAGGCACTACATAGTAATGTAGGCACAATATATAGATTAATGCACTACATAGAGAGATTGGCAATAAATAGAGAGATAGGCACTACATAGAGATGTAGGCACAATACATAGATGTACATGTAGGCACTACATAGTGAGATAGACACTATTTAGAGAGAGTGGCACTACATAGAGAGGTGGACACTTCAAAAGGTAGAACGAGAGAGAGAGAGTGAGAGCGAGAAATAGTTAGAGAGATACTTACGTATAGATCTCTAAGTTCTCTGACTTTTCTCCGTAGATTGCCCAGCCTGTCTAGCATGAGCTGAAGGGCGTTGATGACCCCTCGTAGTGTCTCTGAGGGCAGGTTTACCTCCAGGGTCTGTAGAGACCTCACGTAGTGGTTCCTGCCTGTACATCACCAATACATTGAAAGTAATAACGACAATAATATTAATACTAATGGAAGTAATAAAAATAAAAATAATAATAATAGTAATAATAATAATAATAGTAATAATAATAATAAAGAGAGAGATAGAGAGAGAAATAATAATAGTGCCGTTACTTGAGATCCACGCGAGAAATCTTTCCTGTGGCAACGCTTGTCAATCGCTCTGCAGCGATACAATGCAGTTTGTTTCCGTGGTACTTTTGATGACACGGCATTTCGGAGTGGAGATCATGATTTTAAAACAGAATCCCCTTCTTAGGGGGTTTTAAATAAACAAATAATAATAGCATTAAATAATAACCATAAAAATAAATATCCATATGAAGTAATCGTTATTTATTTTTAAGTTTAGCTTTAATTCTTTCATCAAAAGCACAATATAAAATATAGACATTAACTCTGAACAGGTGAGGCGTATGAACAGAAATAACGTAGCTTAATAACTTTAGATAACTAAGATTGTACATCAGAATTAAATATTCCGGACTTTAGGTATTACAATATTTATTAAAAATAGGTATGGTATTCTGGATCACGGCTAAATATAAAAATTTAGATATAAATTTTAGAACTACTTCTAAGAATTACTGCCTTAATTGCTAAGATATTTTGATAGCCCTTGTATGTAAACCCGAAACATTTCTGCAAATCAATATTTTATTTTGTTTTATACCATGTCATTTCATTTATGTATACTTGATAGTTTCGTAGTATGCACGGTGTTCGTTCGTTTGTTAAATATCCACTAAAAGGTGGGCTAAGTCGGTGGCTTGTTGGCAAGTTGTTCGCCAGCGGACCGGTAGAAGCAGGGTTAAAATCCAGCGCTGGTCTCGTCATTGATATGCTATCGAGCACGAAACTGCTACTAAACTTGACCTTAGCCTTTTTTTGCTTCACCTCAAATAAACGAGTACATGTGAGTGATGTTTCATGTTCTTTTCGTTTCGAACACTTTATCTCTTTACCCTATTTCGCTGAACATCATGTCACTTTGTATAGTGTACTTACTAGTGTTTGCTAATTGTAGTATTGCTACCATATGTTTTGGTGAAATAATGATGCATATATATATACATGTATATATATATATATATACATATGTATATATAGATATACAAATATATATATACATATATATATATATATATATAGGCCTATATATATCTTCTTCTTCAGTGCACTGCCAAGTGGCAGGTTCTAGGTACATATTCATACTCAAAGTCTGTTTTCTCGCTCCATAAGAGCAATCCTTCAATCAACAAGTTAATCCCTTCACAAAGTCTATGCCATTTCCATACCTTATGTAGCCTCTAGCTTGGGAAAATTATGGCTTCTGAGGTGGTTTCCCGTTGCCTTCCTGATATATATATATATATGTATATCTATATATATGTATACATTTTTAATGCAAATTTAAGCTTGTACAATTTGTTTAAAATTGTACTGTTTGTAATTGTTAATTTTTATGTTTTTATTCAATACTGGACCTGAATGCGAGAAAATATCCACCGGAGCATCCTCTGGACTTCCTGTGGCTCCACACGGATTCATCCATCTCCGGGACTGGACTCGATGGGTTGAGAGGACGATCACTAGGACTACGTAGAGTAGGAGAGATAGAACATTTCGCCGGGGTATTCCATAAGCACGGTTCAGGCGCCCAGCCGTAGCCAACTCTAGTAGTGGCATATGGGAGGAATCGACGATTTAGGAATAATTTAATTTTTCTTTAATTCAATTTGTTTCAAGAATGTTAGTTTCAAAAGCTAGAGTTTAGCGGAGTAGGCTACGTTCAGTTTGATTGGTTCAGAATTCTCTAATATAACCTTTTGCTCTTGGTCTTTTGGGAATATTTATTATTACAAACGGCTGATGGTTCTTAATCTTACAGACGACAATTTACTTGATTACTTGTTAGCAAAAGTTTTCGATTAAAGAGAGAATTCTATTAGATGCTTACAATTGTGTAGCTAAGTTTCTTAAAATAAGTTTTAAAGAGATAGATAAATATTTCATCCAATTTAGTTTTTCCTTTCCGCCCGATGTGATGTTCAAAAAGCAAGGAACTATGATTTTTAGTTTGGGTTTATTTTATTTCGTCTTATAAGTTCTCTTTAGAGAATCTGTCTTATTTAGTTGTAGTGAGTTTTAATTGCTCGTGATAACTGCTATTTTGGTCCACACTCAATCAATTAGACCTACCACAGTTCACACTTTGAAGGGTATTACTAACTTGTACAAGGATTCACTGAGCAGTTTCAAGATCTAACTTAATTAGGAAAGGTTCATTCACATGTAAGTTAGTTTGTTGATTCAAAGTTACACTGATGAGATCGAATCTTTCTCTGGTTATCGCTGCCAATTTGTAGCTATGTTTTCCGATTGATGAATTATTAATATGTTATATTGTAATAAATTGCTCAGCCGATGTATTTGGTTGATAGATTTGAAATACTCTAACTATTTCAAACTTTTGTCGTTGTCAATCAAATATGAACATCACTCTGAAGTAAAAATTTATTTATCTCTCAGCCCACTTGATATTTATGTCTAAAACACAAAAACACATTCTTTAGCATAATCATATCCTGATAGGTGCCGAAGCTAATGTAGGATAGAACACCCGTACGCTGCTAGTGAATTAGCAGTTGACTACGCAATAATTGATGTTTAGTTTCAGAAACTCTTCAGCAGTAAAGTCCCTAAAGTTATACCTTTTATCAAGCTAAGGTCAATAAGCTGGTGTTAAGGCAAGAAAATGATGAGATATAGTTGCATATGCAGGTAGTTGGGCGATATATTGCTTTGTAGTCGGCGGGAGTAGACTACAGAGACATTAAAGTCAAATTTAACGTCATTTTTATGCTCGACAGCATGTCAGTGACGGGGAGAGCACTGGATTTGAACCTACACCCATCGATTCGCTGTTGAACATTCTGCTAATGAGCCACCGGCTCAGCACATAACTCTAACAAGGATGCTAGCATCAATTTCAACTCATGAAAATGATATCAATGACGGGCGACCAGGATTTGAACCCAACTATACTGATGAGCAGCTAGATATCTCGCCGACATCGAAACTGTCTTAATATGTAACTTAATATGTAGGTTAAGAGAAGGATAGATGGATAGAGAGAAAGGCAGAGAGAAAAACAGAGAAAGAGGGAGATAGAGAGAGAGAATGCGCATGCGTTTACATTGAAATACAATACAAAAGGCATAACATTTTAATTAAATGCAACGCATATATTAAAGTCGGTTATAATATCAGCATTGGAGGCGATTCGGATGGTATTCTAATCCATGGTATTCTGCGTAATATCTGGAAAATTTCTTACTAACTTAGCCATACATGGAATGCAGTGCTAAATAGTATTAATGTAACACAGCTATTCAAATAGTCGATGCCAATTAGTATAAATACACTGGAAAACAGCTATGTAATAATTAACTAAAATTTTGAACGACTTGATTGTCTCACTGTTCAAACATCAAACTAAGTTGAATTATTCAACTGATACAATTCGCTTTTTGCGATATGCGGTTAAGAAGAAATATATTTAAAATCAAAAGTATTTCCAGTTTTTAGCACCTCTTTCCAACTCTACTTTTAGAGAAGCTAGAAGGTTTGTGAGGCGCTCAACTTTGTTCCTACTCATGTGTAACAGTGTCTCGTCACTGTCCCAGATAGTTTATTCCTTCCGCTACAATCCTGGCGCTGAGAGAGAGAGAGAGAGAGAGAGAGATAGAGATAGAGGAAGAGAGAGGGAGAGAGATAGAGAGAGAGAGGGAGAGATAGAAACAGAGAGAGATAGAGAGAGAAAGAGAGAGAGAGGAAGAGAGAGAGGGAAAGCGGTAGAGAGAGAGCGAGAGAGAGAGAGAGAGAGAGTAAGAGAGAGAGAGACTGAGAGAAAGAGGGAATGAGATAGAGAGAGGGAGAGAGAGAGGTAGAGAGAGGGAGGAGAGAGGGAGGAGAGAGGGAGGAGAGAGGGAGAGAGAGAGGGAGAGAGGGAGAGAGAGAAAGGTAGAGAGAGATAGAGAGAAGGATAGAGAGAGAGATAGAGATAGATAGATTGAAAGAGTGAGATAGAGAGAGATAGAGAGAGAGAGAGAAGAAATAAATTTATATAAATAGAGAGAAATAGATAGAGAGAAAGATAGGTAGATAGATAGATATAGATATAGATAGACAGAGAGCGAGATAGAAAGAGAGAGATTTAGAGAGAAGAGAGAGATTGATAGAGGGAGAGAAAGATAGAGAAAAAAAGAAAAAAAACGAGCTAAATCGAAACTACCTCATTCCTGCTTCGTAAGTATTTATCTCCACTTGCCTCATTCTCTCACTATCTCTGAGAGAGAAATAGAGAGACGATACATATGAATACAGTGACGGACGAGCAGAGGATTTGAGCTCCGCATGTACAGATCCGCGGTCAAATATCTTACCGACAACTCCTTGGAACCAGCCCAGCACGTACACGTAGATAAGGAACCTCTGCCCAACTTTGTGAAAATTTTTGGAACAGTGCGAAGTTTGGTAGCGGTGGAATGAAGAAGAAGTGAATGGTGTATTGGGAAAGATGCATTTTTCAGACAAGTAAGAAGGTTTGCCAAATCGCTGAGTTTGAAAGTAAGCAGAGCCATTTTATTTGTGATGCTCTGATTCACGCGGAGTCAGTGAATACTGCGAAGTAGAGAAGTCAATCAATAGCAATTTAATAAGAATTTAAAGCATGGTTCCTCGCCAAAAGGCAATATCAGGTACGTCAAATATCTATAGAATGGGAGTAAAACTGAAGTCTGGAGGACTTGCAGAAACACTTACAAGAGTCGGCCTATTCTAGACGTGCTGAAAACAGTTGTGATAATCAGAAAGTAAATACTATAACAAAGAATAACCGGTAGTCATGGTTTGAATGAACTATGGAATTGGAAAGGATATGGCTGAATGTTTCTTAAGAGATTGGTCTAAGCAGACAATTTCAAGGAAAGAAGAACGACAAACAGACGAAATACGGATTTAAATTCAAGGCGAGTTGAAAAAGTTTTGGATGAGAGAGGTATAAGACTATAAGTTTCTGGTCAAAATTTGGTCAAAAAGATAAAAGATTAGTGTACATAACTATAATATATATATATATATATATATATATATATATATATACATATATATATACATATATATATACATATATATACATATATATATATATATATATATATATATATACTATATACTATATAATGTATATGTATATACATATATAATATAGTTGTGTGTCGTAGTCACTGAAGTAACACTTAACAGTTAAAAGTGAGCATTATCTCTCATTAGTAGAAGCATCATCAAGCGGTTAGCTAACTGGAGTAATCTGTAAAGTGTAATGGACCTACCAAAAATCCTCGTGGTTTCCACATGTTCGGATCCGAAATTCAGATAAAATATTTTGACAGAGTTAGTTCTCTATCCCCCTCCTTGTCACGTTAAGTTTCAATTCCTTTCGCCCTCTCACACTCTCACACTCTCTCTTTCTCTATCTCTTTATCTATCTATCACCCTCTCTCGTTCTCTCTCTCTTTCTCTATTTCACTTTCTCTCTCTCTCTCTCTCTCTCTCTCTCTCTCTATATATATATATACAGTATATATATATATATATATATATATATATATATATATATCTATGTACATCTCCCTTTCTCTATTCCTATATCACTCTCTCTCTCTCTCTTTCTTTCTTTCTCTCTCTTTCGTTCTCTCTCGTTCTCTCTCTCTCTCTCTCTCTCTCTCTCTCTTTCCCTCAGATGGAATTATTTATGAAAAAACGGCTTATAGCTCTAACTCCAGGACAAAATAAGAGAATTTATATAAGACCATAGCTTCATAGCTCTATACGGCTTCATGCTGCCGATTATTCTTATCATTTTATTTCTTTTCTTAACATCATCAAATAAATTCTAACGTAAATCAATATCGCTAAAATAGAATTTGACGTAAGTCTATGTAATGCCGGAGTGTAATTCAATTTATGAAAGTTTCTTGTATGTTTTTCTGTACCAGATAGAAGATAATTGACAAGTCTTGTTCTTCATTTAAATTAACCTTTTCCTTGAATCATCTATGCAAAATCGAACTGGTAAATCTTTGATTACAACAAAAAGGGCTTATATAAATGCACGATTTCTATTACTATTACTATTCCTATCGTTCTCTGTCTCTCTTCTTTCTGTAAACTTTTTCATTTAACACGTAGAGTATATAATATATACATGTATAAATATATTTAAATATACTGTATATATAATTATATATATATATATATATATATATATATATATATGTACATATATACTGTACGTGTTAGAAGTGTTATACACGGCCACACACATATACATATATACAGTATATATATATATATATATATATATATATATGTATGTATATATATATATATATATATATATATATATACAGTATGTATGTATGTATATATAGTTATGTAGCCCAGTACTGGTACATGTACTGGTCTACATGACTATGTCATGCTGGTCTATATGACTATGTCATACTGGTCTACATGACTATATCCTTACTGGTCTACATGATTGTGTCATACTGGTCTATATGACTGTGTGTCATACTGGTCTACATGACTATGTCATGCTGATCTACATGACTGTGTCTTACTGGTCTACATGACTATGTCATACTGGTCTACATGACTATGTCATACTGGTCTACATGACTATATCATATTGGTCTACATGATTGTGTGTCATACTAGTCTATATGACTGTGTGTCACACTGGTCTACATGACTGTGTGTCATACTGGTCTACATGACTGTGTCTTACTGGTCTACTTGACTATGTCATACAGGTCTACATGACTGTGTGTCATACTGGTCTACATGACTGTGTCGTACTGGTCTACATGACTATGTCTATGTCATACTGGTCTACATGACTATATCATACTGGTCTACATGACTGTGTCACACTGGTCTACATGACTGTGTCACACTGGTCTACATGACTATGTCATGCTAATCTACATTACTGTGTCTTACTGGTCTACATGACTATGTCATACTGGTCTCCATGACTGTGTGTCATACTGGTCTACATGACTGTGTGTCATACTGGTCTACATGACTGTGTGTCATACTGGTCTACATGACTGTGTGTCATACTGGTCTACATGACTATTTGTCATACATGACTGAGTGTTAGGGGAGGTGGCAGGAGATAATCTTTGGCATATAGTAAACTTATATGATTCTTACCAACCACTCCGTAAATAAAAGCTGATTGGATTAACTCTTTGCCATTCCACTGAACTGGACCGAGTCACAAAATTAAACTGGTCGATGGCTTTAGCTCCGCACGTAACTAAAAACCGTTTCAGTTTGAATGCGGACCAAGTGAAGATTTAGGGCATTTATCTCCTTGTTTCCAACGAATTGTTATTATTTATGACGATCAAACTGCGATTTTAAAATTCCTTTCGTTGAAGAAAATCTTCAGTCCATATTTATTTAATTGGCTGAAATGGTTTATAGAAATATGCAAACAACGTCCGTTATTTTCAATTGTTTGTGCTAGAAAATAAACAATAAATTAAATCGCTCATTATTAAGTTACAGCTTCATGTAGCTATACACTAGCCATACACTGTAAGGGAATTCTTTGCTGATAGAGGTAATTGAAAGAAGAATGGAAAAGGTTAGAGGAAGACCGACACTTAGGATGCTGAATGATTTGTTAACTAATTCATATGTTGGTATAAAGAGAACGCAGATAATAGAAATATGTAAATGAGTTATATGCCGCGGATCTGCTAATGGGCCATGCACTAAGAGAGATGAGACACTAATAGGAATTAGAGCGTGAACAAGCTACATGTTGGTAAATCAACCCAGGAGAGAACTATGTTTATTTTTCGATACACTCAAAATATACAGTGACATACACAAACAAGACAGTCAAAGAGGTCACAAGTAACCTATCTAGTTGAACATCTTACATATTGAAAAATAACTAGTTAAGCGAAATAAATATGCAATAAATGTTAAAGAAATTCTAGTAGATAAAGATTGAAATAATAACAGCAGGAATTTAAAAAGAGAAAAATGTTTCTGCCGATACAGAGAGGACACTGATGATATGATGAAGATAATCTACCGGACAGGTGCAAATCCTATCATTTACACAAAAACAATTAAGCAAAAATAATTAATTTAAATAATTAATTTAGAAAATTAAGAAATTTATAATTTATAAATTAATCAATTAATAAATTTATAATTTGTAAATTAATTAATTCTAATAATTAATTTAAAGAATTAACTAAACAATTAGCACAAACAGAGTGCTGGAATTTTACGATTGAATTAACTGCTAAAAGTTACTGGTGGTGATGTAGATAAAGATGAACTTGAAGATGATGATGCGTACTTATAATGCGCCTCTACCAGAAACAACGAGAGGAGACCGAGTTCATCGGGGTTCATGAAAACACCGTGATTGGAGGTAACATGGAACATATTTCTCGTTAACAATAGTGTTCACATAGGCTCCAGGCTGTCTGACCCAGCTATTCTAATGTTTAAGCAAAGATTTGTTCTGAATCGAATCATGAATAGTTGAGGATTGAATAGTTGAGGCCAAAATAATGATCAATTCGAAAGACGTCCATAAACGCATTAAAAGTAGACAGGCATGTGGACAAGCTGATCCTGCGGAAAAGCGGGTTTGAATAAGAGGAAGAAGAAGAAGGGTAACGAGTTTTGTCAGTTTCTTGTTGAGAACTCAAATAAGAACGTAAGGTGCACTGTGATGATATCTCCAGTACTACCAGTACTTACTATCTGGAATGCATGCAGAACCATTAATACAATGCTATTTGTTTTCAATTGTATTGATTTATAATTAACACTGCAATGATAATTATACTCGTACTGTATCCATGTTGGTAAAAGAAGCTAAAGCTAAGGTTAACGTCAACTTCCTCACTCGACAGCGATGTAAGTGACGGGGGAGCCCAGGATTTGAACTCCGCACATACTGATCCGCGGTCGAATATTTTACCGACATCGCCACTAGCTCCAGCCAATTTATTGCTGAACAATTGAACAACCTTGGACTGCACGTATCGTGAAAGGCGACAAAGCACTAAGATTCAAACAAACGCCAGAAGGGAGTTCAGTTTGTGAGCGATTAGGTTCCAGAAACAGTTTAAAAAAATTTTATTTCTTAGAAATGAGTGTCAGAATGTTAGTAAAAATGCAAAATGCCGACTCCAATTTAACTAGGCTTCAATGAAAATCTCTGAAAATGATTTATATACAATTATTAGTATAATTTTTATTATAATTAAAATTAAAATTTAATTTTTGTCATGTATAGTAGTGACAATTAAAAGGGATATGAGATTTTTTGCGAATTTTATGCCCCGCTGTTACTAAATTAAAAAATTAGATTATCTAGTTAAAATTATATAGTTAGAAAATTAGGCAAATCCTGCAATATTTTCATAAGAATCTGTAATGGTGATCAGTGGTGGGTATACATCAAGATCAGTGACGTTGTGTATTTCTAAACTTGGTTTTGTATTTGATGAGATGGAGGTCCAAACCCTAGCTAAACTGGGATTCAAGGGATGATGACGATGGCAATGATGACGACGACGATGATGAAGATGATGATGACGATTTTAACGATTATGTTGATGATAATGATGACGACGATGATGATGGTGATGATGATGATGATGACGACGATGATGATGATGATGATGATGATGACGATGATGATGATGATGATAATGATGATAATGATGATGATGATGATGGTAATGATGATGATGATGATGATGATGATGATGGTAATGATGATGATAATGATGATGATGATGATGGTAATGCTGATGATGATGATGATGATGGTAATGATGATGATGATGATGATGATGATGATGATGATGATGATGATGGTAATGATGATGATGATGATGATGATGATAATGATGATAATGATGATGATGATGATGGTAATGATGATGATGATGATGATGATGATGATGATGATGATGATGATGATGATAATGATGATAATGATGATGATGATGATGGTAATGATGATGATGATGATGATGATGATGATGATGATGACGATGGCGGTGATGTGATGAAGATAACTAGTGGCTCTACTTTTAAATATGACGTACGTTGCTCTAAGAAATATCATGACATTTTAAACTCTACTAAATTTAAATTTTATTTTTATTTCTAATTATCATCGTACCCCATTTAATTTCAGTTCAACTATGGTTGGGATACGCATTGATCTTCGTGTTTCCATTCATTTTGGAGAAGTTTATAGCAATATCTTAAACCTTGGCGCTCACCAACCGAATACCCTTTCTGACGTTGATCTTAGTGTGTTTTGTCGCCATTCACGACACGTGAACAGAATAGAATAATATCTAATAGACATTGTCTATTAGATATTAAATAAAATGTGTAGAATATTTCAATAGAAAACAAACTTGAATTTTGCAAAATGCGACTTCTCATGCTACAACTGCTATACTCTTAACGACCTGACTGAGAATATCTTGACAACCGTATGAAGTCAAGTGGACCAACACAAGATGCGTTGAGAGAAATAAAAGAGGATTTGCCGTCATAATAAAATAGTGTCATTGCAATTTGTAAACAAGACAATATGTTCTGAGTGAAATCTACGGCGCGGTATCTCTTTGTAGCATTTGAAAGATCGTGACATCTCGTTGACCGCACCGGATCTAAGCGGATAATCAAAGCAGTACAGGATCCCATCCCGATTGTGCAAACTATTGTACAAAATGAAAAAAGCGCATTGTGATAGCTTTACCGATTTAATTTTAAGAAAGTCCAGATCTATATAACTTTTCTTTTCTTCTTCTATGTCTCTATTTATTTCTCTCTCTCTCTCTCTCTCTCTTTCTCCCCTTTTCTCTATTCTGCCGAAGGGAAGGTATAAGGCATTTTTCGTACTTACTACTTGAGTTCTAATTTTTCTAAAAAGAACTTAAAGGATTAAGAAGTTGGATCTTTAAAAGGTATCTATTACAATTCTTTAATAAACTAGAGCAGGCCACTTAGCGAGTGACAATTTTGGCTTCTACATTTACAATATTTAATATCTCCCTTATGCGTAATCCGTGAAAGTATGAGTTTTCTTAAAATTGAGATATATCTATTTATATTATTTATTAGATTAACTACTAAGACTAAAATAGGGTAATTTCAGATTCATTTTGTTAGTTACCATTGACAAGTCCTCAATTTTTCCATCATGCACAGAAATTATCTTGCTCTCTGGTAATAAGTTAAGAAGGGACTAAGATAGATAGACCGAGAGCTAAGCTAAATGTAAATAATGGAAACAATTCAAATCAAATTGTTGCAGTTAAGGGCTACAACATATATACATGTATACACTGGTTGGTGCAGAGTGTTATCTGTACCAACCATTACTATTATATATAAATATATATATGTGTATATATATATATATATATATATATATATATATATATATATACGTGTATATAAGTACCGATTGGTACAGATAACACTCTGTGCAGGCATGCATCAATTGTTAAATGGAGTAATCTTTAGTGAACGTAAAATCTGGTAAAGCTAATGTTAACGTCAGTTTTCTCACTCGAAAGCGATGTCAGTGACGGGCGAGCCCATGTTTTGAACCCTGCACATACTGGCACAAATAAATATACTGATAGTGATCTGTTATTACCATTTGTTATTAATAATAACATATAGTAAAACACTGATGAAGATGGAAGGCTTACGGAGTACTGGTCTTCAGCGGATGAGGTTTGTTAACACTCAAAGCAAGTAGATGCAGATAACAGAAATGGAAATGACCAGAGAAACAACGGATAGAGACATATTGAGGAACATGACCATGACCGCCCATGCTTGGAACAGGCACGGCACTTGTAGAAGAAGAAGAATAACAATGATCACTGGACTTCAAGTGTGATCAAGCAATACAGAGGGAGATTTAAAACGGCGGTTAAGCTTTTATTAAAATGCCTCTGTAGTAGTACAATTAAGGTAATAAAGGCCAAGAATGTGGCTAAATAAGAATAGAATCAATTGTTCCTAGAGCTTGTGGACTGACGGACAGCTAGAGTCATAGAGCCACGTTATAACCCATTTTATATAATATTATTCATCCTATTGTCTATCAAATGGCTGATTAACTATATATCTGCTTCTAATTGATTATTTATTCGTGTTTCTATGTAGATTTGTTCTGTATCTCGTTATTTCCCTTTCTGTGTCCGGGACAATGGCGAGACCAACCGTTAAGTGCGCTTATCGTAAGAGGCGACTAAGTAAGAACTGAGGAAGACAACGGGAAACCACATCAGAAGCTATATTTTCCCAAGCTATATGTTACGTAGGGTATGAATACGGCATAGCATTTTGTGTAGGGACTATCTTCTTGATCTATGGAGTGCTGTTTACGGAGCGTGTATGCAGACCCTGAGTATGAATATGTGCCTTGAACCTGCCACGTAGCAGAACACTAGAGAAAGAGAGAGAGAGACAGAGAGAGAGAGAGAGAGACAGGGAGAGAGTGACAGAGAGAGAGAGAGACAGAGAGATATACATTTGTACAATAATTAAGCTAACCTACAACTTACACCTTTCATGAGCTCTGTAGCGAACTTATTCACCCAATTTTAGCCAGTTTATTAATATTATTATGATAAGCCTACATGGCACAATTGCAAACTGCAATTGTATGAAGTTTGTCGCCTCTTCAATGCGATTAAGAAAGAAGAGTAGAAGGCACCGGGAAACCACCCTTAGCAGCCATTCTGTCAAGATATTGGCTACAGAAAAGTGTAGCTAACGCATCTTGGAGGACATCTTATCTACGAATTTAACTTATTTATGAGTCAACAACCCCTTCTCCCTCCTCCCACTTAATCATTCCTCAGTAAATTTCATGGCTGATGATTGTCCACTGAATGATTAATCAACTTCTCAGCATTAGCGTTGTCATAAATGTAGTGTCATTTACGAAAGCGCTAAGATCCAAACCAACGTCAGAAAGGGAATTCGGTTGGCGCGCGCCTAGGCTCAAGAAATTGCTACAAAATGATCTAATCCCGACCCTAGTTAACCCTTAAATGGTATGTAATTTTTCACCTTAATTTGGTAACCTGGGGTGTGTTTGCACCCCAATGGTTTAATATGTAGAAACTCGATTTATTATTGTTTTAAATCATACAAATAAAAATAATTCCTCTTGTAATAATTTTCTTTAAAATTATTATTTTTTAAGAGTTATAATTGGAGAATGGAGATATCTATGCACGAATGTTAGCACAATCCACATAAGTATTGAAGATAGCTTAACTGAAATATCTTAGTTAGCAAAGGTTAACTTGCGATACCTAAACTAAAATAGTGACTTGTTATTTGAATGCCGTACTAAGTTTTGTAGCTGCTAAATGTTTACTAGAGCTATATGCATCAGTGCATAGGCTTTAAAGTTTCTAGCTGCAAATTTGATAAATTATTGTTGAATGTTTTTCATAGCATGATTTCTGACAGGTGATGCAACGAGTGCGCACTTTCTTGTCCCGTTTTCATGGACAAATATGGCACCTACCCTGAGTTATGTGCACGGTAGTAAGATTCACAGGTTTAGTCACATCAAAGCCGAGGAGCTTCCGAGCTAGCTTTGGACCTTTCTGCATGACTTGTGGATTATCTAATCACCTCTCTTGTTCCGGAAGAACCAGACTGGCCGCAAGGTCTGACAGGAACTTGTGCCTCTTGGTGCTCTTGCCTTTGTTATAATCTGGCATTTGTTCAACCCATATGACATACGCTGCCACTGCGGCAATGTCCACAATGTTCATGAACAGACACAGATGCCACCGTCTAGTGCCTCTCTTACACGAGTAAGTACGGACCAAGTGGTCGAGATTATCAACACCGGATTTGTTTGCATTGTAATGCAAGATTATATATATCTAGCTTACTGTAGTTTTCTTTCGGTGTTTGTCGTGGTGCATGGCGCTAAGTAGTATAACAGCTTTGTTCATGTTTTGAACATAAGTGACTAATGAAAGTTGATTATTGAATCCAAAGATGGAAGAATTAACTTCGCTTGAACGTGATTTCTGCATTTGTTCTGGAATTTCTCGCTTGTTTTTTCTCATAGTTCCAACGATAGTCGTATTGACCAGAAGAAGCTCTTGTGCTAGATTTATTCCTATGAAGAAATTATTACAAGTAACATTACGACCAGTCTTTTGCCATGGCTGCATTAGACGCTTCACAATCTGCTCTCCTTGGTTTTGATCTCGTGCTGTTCCTCGTTGCCGCCAGTGACAAATTTCCCCTATGAGTGGGAAGATTTATTTGAAAAAAGTTAATAAGAGTAACATCAGCTCAAAGAATATTGTTTCATAACAATAAAATGCACTGTAGAATATGATTTCCTATGATAATTTATTGGGGTGTATTCACACCCTAGGTTACCAAAGTAGGTATACTCACGTAATAGGCCACACCCATCACCCGCCATGGGCGTGGCATTCTAGTTATTTTTTCAGACTATGCGTAAGGGATAACTGAAGGCATTCCTAGAAGGACAGCTGATAGTAGGCGAAGGGAGAGAAGAAATCGGCTGTAGAAGGAGGCTGGGGTGTATTTACACCACAGGTTATAAATTAAGGGTTAAACTGGGATTCAAGGAAAATGAAGATGATGATGATGACGATAATGACGACGACGATGATGATGATGACTTTTGCAATGTTTCATTACATCATGGCTTCCGATATATTTCCGCTCTATACAGTGTGTATTTTTATTTAAATGTGTTTATTTAAGTGTATCGATTTATATTTAGGTATCTGCGATAGTCTATTCGTACCAAAACAAACTCTGCGGCTCTTGGTTGAGCTGTCATTCTCGGTTGAGCTGCATATACACATTTCATGGATCTAAAAATAGTATGCATTTAGTGCAAAACAAGACTTCTTCGGATGGTATTTGTCATTTACTGTTTTTGAAGTTGCAACTCTAAATAAGGGTACTACGGGATTAATGTTGTTCATGGGGGAGGGGGAGGTTGGTTCAAGATGAATAGTTTAGAGATTGACTTACAATGCCGTTTTTGAGACTTTGCAACTATTTCCAAGTGAGAACTAAAACACTAAAATTCTTTCTCTTCAAGAGGCTATGGTAGCTAATAAATAGACTATGACAGCTAATGAATAGATTAGAAAGCTAATGTAGAGACTATGACTTATTTGAAATTGCATCTTTGACCCTAACTTCGTTTTCGATTTACTTTAACTGCTCTACTTTGTCTTGGGCTTCACAAACGCTGGTTATTTAGGTTTGTTTTTCTAATATTAACTAGAGCTTATTAATACTCTCTTACTGCACAGCCTACTGGCAGGTCCGTGTTAGATAACGCCTCATCTCTTCTCTATCTTCTGTTTTCCTATTCTTGTCCACATGCGAGTGGATCTTTAAATCATCGATAACATTCATTTTGATATACAATTATTACTGGTTATTCTTCTTATGACGAGGTGGGCCCCTACGCCTTCATCAGCTAAAGAAACTATGTCTCTATATTTTAATTACGACGTTCTTACTCATAAGTACCACATTTTAATATTTTGCAATTCAACAATCTCGACCAATTTAATTTGTGATATATGTGGTCCATGAAAAATACTCTATCTGAACTATCACCGATCTTCTATGATGATATATTGTACTTTTAATGCCACGTGTTTAAGATTTAAGTGGTTCTACTATCCTTTTTCCGGTCCTAAAGATGTCAGATATTTTATATTCAACAACAACCGTTATGAAACCTCACCTAAAAGCATTTAATTCACTTCAACATCTAAAACTGCTTAAAGTTGATTGGCCCACTAGACATACTGTCATAAAACGTAAACCCTGGCGCGATTTTGATAGTTTAGTCAACTTTTGATATTTCACCTTCAAATTACAATTGTCTGTTGATGAGGAAATTTACCGCAAGCTCACGAAATTGTGTAGAAATATTGTCAAAGCGATATATCAAGAATTGACAAAGCTATCCCAATTGTGCTATGGGGCTATTTTTAAATGAGCACCCTGTATACTGACTGCTTAGTACCTAGGCCTATATTTGGTTTTGTTCATATTGTTACACACATGACATCCAGAATATGCTAGAGAGTTTCTTGCTTATTTTCTATATGCATATTATTCGTTATTTCCACTCCATCGCTGAAATTATCAGTAATAGTTGTCTCTGATAGCGCACTGATTGTAGCCAGCGCGGATTTAAGAATAACCTTCCAACACATTCAGGATGCTTTCATAGTGTAATTGTTAGGGATCATGCATCCTGCTACCTCACTGAAGCTTTTCCAGTCAGAAAACATTTACGACCTCCAATGTTTTTAGATCTCACCGGCCGAACTACATTTATTAGTCTCACTAATTTGACTCAATTTGAACAACAGGCGGTGACAACGTGTTCAGAAAGTCGCTTCAGTGTCCCGAATTCTGGACTTCCGTTCAATCCGTCCATCGCATTTCCCGCCAATCCATCCATTCACTGATGTAAGTCGATAATAAAATAATAAATAAGTATTAAATTGTTTAATTAAATTATTAATTTAAGGTTTACATTTAAAGAATGACTATGATAAAGTGGCTTCCAGTTGCCTGAGGAAGGCAACGGGAAATCACCTCAGAAGCCATAATTTTCCTAAGCTATGGGCTACATAAGGTATGGATAAAGCATAGATTTTGTGAAGAGATTAACTTGTTGATCTAAGGAGTGCCCTTATGGAGCGAGTAAGCAGACTTTGAGTATGAATACGTAACTTGAACATGCCACTTAGCCGTGCACTAAAGAGAGAAGAAAGATGATAAAGTATGAAGGAGAAATGTGTGGAGACAGTGAAGAATCAATTAGTTGCCCAACTGTTGATCAGTAGGTGCAGGGTTCAGATAAACTGCTCACCAGGTGACTGACTGGCTTTCCGCTTTCAGACAGGAAAATGAAAACGTCTTGTAGATTTACGACTTTAATAAATGTGGCAAGTTTAGGTTTGGTAAGGGTTGATCCACGCGGAGTTCTCCGTGATGCGTTAATTATTATTTTTTAATTTTTATTATTTGTATTAGTAGTATTAATATTATTATTATTAGTAGTAGTATTAGTATTATTAGTTGTAGTATTATTCCATCTAAATGTTTACGTAAATGGGGTCCTGCAGCATAGCCAATTTGTTAAGTAATGTAATACTCTCTACTGGAATTTTTCTGTAATTAGTAAGATCCGTGAATTACAAGGTCAGTGAATATTTGCAAGTGTTTTTGTCTGCAACCTTTTATCACGTCTTCATATTCGCTAAGCAACTAAATCTAACAACATCTCAATCATAGAAATAATGAAGAAAATCAGCAATGGTGTCTAAGAAATGTCGTTACTGATAAGATTTGTCTAATATGCAGCAGTAGCTAGTCAGGTTTTTATGACCATGGCGCTGTTATTTCTAACCTCTCTACAAGCTTATTGGACAATAAGATACTGTAATATGACAATGAAACTGACGGAAGGTAGTTGTGACATTCCAACAAAGCAACTATGATTGCAAATCTAATTCACATTCGTTGTTCATTTGATGTTCATTCATCGAAACTTCTAGATATATTAATATTTTATTTGCTTTTACAGAAGAACTATACTTCAACGAATGGACCTGTTTAGATTTAAAACGGTTTAAAATGTTTGAAAGGGGGGGACAATCACATTTATGGGGAGGGGGTAATTTTTTTGAAAGACAAATGCATTGACTTATATATACGTCATGTATGTATATATATATATATATATATATATATATATAATGTTTATATATATATAAACATAACATAACGGCACACTGGGTCAGGAAGCACAGCTGCTTGTTTAGGACCCATTTCTCCTTCCTCTTCATGGTTATTAGTAATCATTGCCTTTTGATGGCGCATCAATTGCAGCCGGCGCGGATTTAAGAATAACCTTCCACCACCCTGGGATTTTTCCTTCCTAAGCTTTTGCCAGCACCCGGTCTTCCAAGGTGGTCACCCACAAAGTACTAACCGAGGTCGATGCAGCTTAACTTCGATAATTGACGCGCAACTAAACCAAGTGCGCTAATCCCGCCGTCATATATATATATATATATATGTATATATATATATATATATATATATATATATATATAATTATATATATATATACATGTATATATATATAGCCAATATAAACGCTATATACATACATGTACATATTGATAGCTACCAATCAAAATATATGATTTATATTTTAATTTTTAAATCATAATTTTTTTCATTACTTTTATTATTGCATTTTTATTGTACTAGCAATACAGCACAACGACCTCTAACAAGATCCTAAACTTCTAGGATTTCCCGGCGGTTCTTAGCCTAGAATATGGATTAGGAATATTCAATAATGCTTCTGTGAAATAAATTGCCAAATTCTGTAAACGTTTCTATAATGAAGCGAAAGACCAATTGAATTCGATGCTCCACATCAGGACCAGCGTCAAGTCTAACATACTAGGGGGGGGGGGGACAATCACATTTATGGGGAGGGGGTAATTTTTTTGTAAAAAAAGCTTGTATAGCTAAGGTTAACTTCAATTTCCTCACTCGAAAGCGATGCCATTGACGGGCGAGCCCAGGATTTGAACCCCGCACAATACTGATCCGCGGTCGAGTATCTTACCGACATCCCCCCTTGCTCCAGGCAGTAAGCTAAGGTACTCTAAATCAATACGGTACACCATAATTGACAAACGTCATAATTAAACTGGACATAGGCCTACAGGAGCGTATACTCATATAATAGGCAGTAGTGTAGTGGGGTGGAGACGCAGTGGTGTCGTACTTTCTCCCTTTTCCTCCAGGGAGGGAATGTGTCCCCCATCATATAGTTGCTTATATCCAAGTAAAAATGTATAATCTGCAATTTTTCACTTTAAGCACGATTTTGTTCATGTAGTCAGATAAACAGACAACAATACGGATGAGGCTACCATAAAAAGCAGTATGTGCGCAGCTATATGCGGTAATAGGCCTATCACAATTAGCAGCTATAGCAGAGGCTATACATAAGTCTGAAATACAAAATATTTCCATTTTACTATCAAGTATAGTAAAATCATTGGTAGCCATACTTATATTAATTCACGGGTCTGAGATTTTACTTCTACAAAAATATATTAAATAATTTAATCAATTCCTATGTGTTGTCATCAATCTTAATTTGCCAATCAATTTTATCAAAAGGATCGAGT
Organism: Enchytraeus crypticus; assembly: GCA_905160935.1. Lineage (NCBI taxonomy): Eukaryota > Metazoa > Annelida > Clitellata > Enchytraeida > Enchytraeidae > Enchytraeus > Enchytraeus crypticus. Next base: position 798,467 of record CAJHZI010000322.1, read on the forward strand.
TTGAACGATTTTCAATCATCATTTATTACAAAAGCATTGATCCATTGATCTCCAGTGGCAGATTTTAAAAATACAATATGAAAGTCTTAGATCAAGTGCCTAGCCGCCTGTAGCAATATCTTTCTTTACTAGTGACTCGAAACCAGACGTTAAATTTACACAGGGCTGTATTTTTCAAATTTCCAGGGGGTCATTAGGGGATGGAAAGCTTAGTTACCAGGGGTCAATAGGGATTTATCATCAATCAATAAGAATTTAACGTCCGGTTCATCGCCATAAGGCATTTTCAGGGACGGCAATCAATCAATAAGAATTTAATCTAAGATTTAAGATTTAAGATTTTAATCTCATCATTGGATGATATTAAAACTGGGTGGGTTAAATTTTAAGCAGAGGGGTCAAACATCTGCCAAAATCGGTTTAGCCCTCCCATCCTCCCCAGCAAATACAACCCTGAACTTACAGCTTATAGTACCACAAGACGTTATTACGAATAGCGAATAAAACAAATAACATTCGAGGTCATAATGTCGCCCCTAGTGCAGCGCTAAGATTATCTCATATCAACACAATGCGGTGCCTAAGCGAAGTCTGACTTTACGATAAGCATAGTCTGATTAACAGTGGGTTATTGCCAAGATAAATCTAGTTATACAATATAGCAGGGAGTTGATGAGTTAAAGAATCTGTGCAATAAATTTTTTTTTATAGAGTTATACAAAACTGAAGAGCCAGCAAAGTATATTGCAATGTGGAGATTATTGGTAGAATCACAAAATTGCAGATGAATGGGTACAGAACTACGGATAAGAAATGTAAAAAAACGTAATCGAAAGAAAAGCTGGATTTGACGTGTTCCGTCACGGGATATTTTACTATAAACGTTTATAGAATGAATATGTATGGAAAGGATAATGTTGAGTAAGGAAAACCGAGGCTTGTGACACAAAACTCCAAGCACATGTAGAGGAATTTAAAAGTTATATAACATGGACCAGCATCTAGGCAGTAACCGGAGAAATTTAGCTCTATAATGCCATAATTAACAAATTTAGCTCTATAATGCCATAATTAACAAAAGTAGCTCTATAATGCCATAATTAACCAAAGTAGCTCTATAATGCCATAATTAACAAATGTAGCTCTACAATGTCATAATTAACGTCTCTTCCCATGTAATTATGAAGCTATAAATCAGAGACGTCTCTATTCAGGCATGCCTCAAGATTTAGCATAATATCATTACGGGGTGAAATTTTGCGTCTGAGACCGATATCAAAATATCGCCGATATAAAGATATCACCGATATTAAAATATCGCCGATATCAAGATAATGCCTATATCAATTATAAGGTATCGCCGATATCAATATTACCGATATCAAAATATAGCCGATATCAAGTAAGATTTCGCCGATATTAACCAAGATCTCGCTGATATCAAGTTCTCTGTTATGAACCATACTACAGTATGTTATGAACTCTATTCTCGAAACAGATAAAATACTTGTTTGAGAAGATAGAGTCCATTCCCTCGCCAGTCCATGCATGGTGCTGTACAGCCTGTAGGCCAACTCAACAGGGACAATTATACTAGTTTAGATATAAATTTAAGTGCATGTAATTGTTATTGTAATTAAATTAATTTAATTGCTATTGTAATGTAATTGTTATTTAGCTTATTAATATTATTGAACTCTTTCTGTAAAGTTGTTTCGAAGACCGATTTTTCCATAACACTGTTACAAAGATTTTCGCTGTTAATAAAAAATAGTAAAATAATAATAATAATAATAATAATAATAATAATAACTAGCAACGGTAAATGTGCCGTATGGGACGTCACGGTCATTGACACTATGGCAAACTCCTACCTCAATACGACTTCAGTCACAGCCGGTGGAGCTGCTGTTCATGCCGCCTCTAGGAAGTTGGATAAATACCGTTATCTATCCTCAGGATATGAAGTTGTTCCGGTGGCCATTGAAACCATGGGCCCGATGAATCCCGAAGGAGTTGACTTTATTAATGGCATAGGCAGACTTATTACAGAGCCAACCGGCGATATGCGAGAGACATCTTTTCTTTGGCAAAGGCTTTCCATGATTTGCAAAGATTTCATGCAGTCTGCTTTAACAATTCTTTTAAGCCGATTGATGACCTCGAGTAGCCGGGCGGCGATTCAGCATGTATTGCTTGAATCGTTTTTATCAAATCCCAGGTTCTTTACACCGGGGTAATTTAATTATCAAATAATAATAATAATAATAATCAGACGACCAACGCGAAAAGGCCTGTCTATGGCAGCGACTGTCCATTGCACTCCAGCACCATATTGCTGTCGGCGTTCGTGGCACTTCCGCGAATGCGGCCACCCAGAGCGTAGAGGAATTATTTTTAATATTAATTTTCATCTTTTATCAAATAAATATAAAGTCTTTATTTTATCTTATTTTTGGCCTATTTTTCCAGTAGATTTGGTATTTATCCAAATCTACATGCCTACATCAGCCTCAGAGGATGAGGAAATTGAAGCGATGTACGAAAAAATAGAAGGAATGATTAAAGGAGAAAACGCCACTGATCAAGTGATAGTTATGGGGGATTGGAACGCGGTGGTGGGTGAAGGAAGAGATGGAAATGAAGTTCGGGAATATGGTTTAGGAAAAAGAAATGAGAGAGGACAGAAATTGGTTGACTTTTGCAATAGAATGAGATTAGTGGTGTCCGACACTTGGTTCAAACAAGAATGTCTCAGTAGTGCAATGGTTAAGGGTGTAGATAACGTCATGAAGTTTTAAATGACAGATCCTGAGGTGAATCGAACTCTCGTGGGTTCGAATCCCAGCCGCGCTGATCTGAGAGTAAAATCTCGGACATTCACTGGACTGGTTATACGGAAAAAGGACTAAATTGCCTAATGGATATAACATGTGGTACTAAAAGTGATAGATATCAACATAGTTGATCATTTCACTATAATGTGTTATTATTATTACTACTACTATTACTATTATTGTTATTATTATTATTATTATTATTATTAAGAGAAGGCGTTACACATGGAAGAAACCAGGAAGCACCGGAAACGAGGGAAGATACCAGTTAGACTATATTCTGCTAAAGCAACGGTACAGGAAGAGTGTGAAGAATTCAAGGCTTATCCAGGAGCCGACATTAATTCAGACCACAATCTAATAATGGCAAAAGTAGGGCTTCAGTTGAAGAAAATACTTAAGAAGAAAAGCAGTAAGAGATGGATTTTGAACGGATTGAACGAGAAAAGAAGTCAGTTTCAGGAAGCAGTGGAAAAAAAGGTCAGGAAATGAAGGACTACGAAAGAACAGGGGTAAATGAAAGATGGTGTCAGCTAAAGGATGCTATTAAAATAGGTGCAAAAGAAGTTTATGGCTTTCTTAAAGCAAATACAGCTAAAAAAACCTTGGATTACAAGCAAGATGCTTGACAAAATGGATGAAAGGAGGAAATGGAAAAGTATTGACACCAGTCATGGACGAAGGAAATATAGAAGCTTAAACAGTGAATTTAGAAGAATTACAGACAAAGCAAAAGATCATTGGTGGAGTGAAAAGTGTGATGATTTACAGAATGTCATAGAAGAGGGAGGACGGATCTATTATACCAGGAAGTCAGGATATTAACAAGAACCGATAGGAAACAGAATTGAGATGCAAAGAACATTAGTATAATGGGTAAAGATGGGAATTGAAGACAGAGCTGGAAGAAGTAAAAGAAAGATGGAGAGAATATGTAGAGGAATTGTATGATAAGGCTGGGAAACCAGTTCAAGAGGATTTTTAAATATAAGAAGCAAGTATCATAGAAGACGATAAAAGGGCCCCGATTTAATGAAGGAGGAAATTTATTCTGCAATTAACAGTATGCAGAAGGGGAAGGCAGCCGGAATAGATGAAATCCCAGCAGAATTCTTGAAAATCTTGGAATGAGAAACACTCAAAAAGTTATTGGAGGTATATATGGAAGTGTACAATACAGGTATTTGGCCAGACGACTTTACCAAGTCAGTGATGATTCCAATTCCCAAGAAAGCCAATGCTGTGGAGTGTTCGGATTACAGAACAATCAGCTTTATACCTCATGCATAGAAGATCTTATTAAAGATAGTAAGTAATCGCATTCAGTCGAAAGCAGAGATGATACTGAGCAAGACGCAATTTGGTTTTAGGAAAGGATGCGGCACAAGAGAAGCAATAGGAATAATCCGGGTTCTTTTCGAAAGACGTTTTTGTATGCTTTGTAGACTTCGAGAAGGCCTTTGACAGGATTGATTGGATAACGATGATGAATATCTTAAAAAGAATAGGAATTGACTGGAGTGATAGAAGATTAATTTTGAACTAGTACATGAATCAAAGAGTAATCAAAATCCAACAAGAATACTCAAAAGAAGGTGAAATAGGACATGGAGTAAGACAAGGTTGTAGCATTTTGCCGCTGCTGTTTAACATTTACGCTGAGGCAATGATGGAGGAAGCCATGGAAGACTTGGAAGAAGGAATAAAGGTAGGAGGGAATTTGTTACAAGATGTACGATTTGCAGATGACCAAGGAATGGTAGCGGTCAGCGAGATTGGATTGCAGAAGATAATGGATAGATAATGGATGGCTGAATGATACGGATCTAAGATATGGCATGAAAATTAATATAAAAAGACCGAGGTTATGAGAGTGTCCAATAGTAAAGGTGAAGTTGATCTCACAATAAATGGTACGAAATTGGAACAGGTAAGGAGTTTCAAATATTTGGGTCATACTATAACCGATGATGGGAAATGTGAGACGGAAATATGCAGTAGGATTGCACAAGCAAAAGCGACCTTTAGTAGTAGAAAAGAACTATTAACAAAATGTCTAAAGAAAGACACAAAGATAAAGATAGTGAAAACTTTGGTTTGGACCACGCTATTGTATGATGTGAAACATGGACCTTAAGGAAGGAAGATATTAGGAAACTGGAGGCATTGGAAATGTGGATTTGGAGAAGAATGGAGAGGATTAGCTGGACTCAAAAAGTTACAAATGAGGAAGTCCTGGAGAGAGTTGACACAGATAGACAGTTGATAAATGTATTAAGAAATAGGAAGAAGAGATGGACAGGACACATTCTAAGGGGGGAAGGTCTATTAAAAGAGGTCATAGAAGGTAGAATGAAAGAAAAAAGAGGCAGAGGCAGACCGAGATTAGGTATGTTAGATGATTTATTTAAAGACCCACTCATATGTGGAAATGAAGAGGAAGGCGGAAGACAGAGAAGAGTGGAGGCGTTATGTACCATGGACCTGCCAGTAGGCAGTGCACTAGGAGAGAGAGAGATTTTTGGCCCAGGGCCCTATACAGCTCAGGGCATGAAAAATTACCCTAGTGTACCAGCATTAACAACTAACGTATAATTATATATATAATTATACGTTATTAATTATTAATTATGTATTATATATATATATATATATATATATATATATATATATATATATATATATATATATATATATATATATATATAATTATTTAGAATGTCTTAATAGCGTAGGGGTAACGTCATGCAGTTTTAAATGACAGATCCTGAGGTGAATTGAACCCTCCTGGGTTAGAATTCCAGTGGCGCTGATCTGAGAATAAAATTTCGGACGTTCACTGGACTGGTTACACGGAAAATGGAATAAATTGCCTAACGGTTTAAACATGTGGTATTAAAAAGTGATGGATATCAACATAGTTGATCGTTTCACTATAATTAGTGTTTACTTTACTTACTTTTTAATTATAATTATATTAGTAGATTCTGTTTTATGACGACCTTCAATACGCTCTGTAATCTCTCTCTCTTAGTGCATTGCCTACTGGCAGGTCCATGATAAACAACGCCTTCACTCATCTTTATCTTCCGTTTAACTCCTCATGTCCACATACGAGTGGATCTTTAAATCAGATCTAACATTAATTTTGATATATCATTATTCTTGGGGATTCTGCTTATGACGAGGTGAGCCCCTTATGCCTTCCTCGGCTTCGACTAACATTTACTGGGCAGGGGCGTCATTCCCTAAGAAAACAATCCTATTCACCTGTAAGCTCTGTAATATGATGTACTTATAATTTATTTAAAATTTCATTGAAGCTAACTGATGACTCTAAGATTTTCAAGGATCTTTCTTATCCGTCCAGTATGCTTGAACTGAGACCAATTATGTTAGTACCCTTCCTTGAACTGAATACCCGGATTTTGATTCACACAGTTTATTAATCCCCAATTTTGCCTATCTTTTTTGGGTCCATAGTGCTCAATGTTGTTGTTGTTGTTAATGCTATTTTGACTTTTATGATTCGTTGTCCAGGTGATGATCAAATTCTTGTAATGTTGAAACAATTCACCTGTCAATTCTGCAAATGCTAGAAAATGTTAAATATTTATGCTTTTGAATGAATGCAGTAAGAGCGAAAGGCAACAAACTTTTACAGTATTTTCGTAAGACTGGTAGAATTGCAATATTTGTTTATTTCTCAGAGCGCTATAGTTTTCAGTATTTTTAGAAACAAGTTATTGATTAATTTATGATATTTACAAAAATATTTCTTTGATTTTGTAAATAGAAGGCTTGCGATCTAATTGGCTAAAGTTACCTGTAAATTAATAAATAATTTATCTAGAAATATCATGTATAATTAAGGTCGATAGGAATATGAATTTAGAATAACTTAATATCTTAACTTATTGCAATGCAATAATTGCGGCCATTATACATAGTCGTAGGCCTATATACGAATTAGATTAGGATTATACCAATTGTAATCTTTTTTTTTAAAAAAGAACAGTATAAATGATAATTGCTAATTAGAAAAATTGAAAGTAGTTGAATAAATTAAGCCTATATATGGAAGATTCAATACTTTTAAAATTGCTTAAGTGCATGATTATACAGAAATACCGTTTTCTAAAGTGACGATAAATTGTTAAAAAGCCGTTTTGCTTTTTAGTGCAATTACCATGCTAGTCTTCCTGGAGCGTCTTCCATGCTAGCCTTAATCCCTGGAGATTCTTCTATGCATGCCTTATATTTAGTTTATGTTCTCTTTAGCAGTAATTAAACGCACGGAAATGAAAAATTCAATTTCAACAGAAATGTAACTGAATGAAGTAATCTGAATAGAATCGAATAAAGTAATAAAAAACACACATTATAGTGAAATGCTCAACTATGTTGATATCTTTCACTTTTAATACTGTTACCTGTTACAGATACTTTAACAATAATCTGTTAAACTAATAGGTCTCTCAAATTGGGAGGGGTTATGGCTTAATGGTTGAGTATTCACTTCGTATGCAAGTAGCCTGGGTTCAATGTCCAGGTCAGTCAATAAATGATAGATATTTCATTGGACCCATGGAAGGTTAGTCATATATCAAAACTTGTTGCCAATTGGAGCCATCAATAGCAAAGAAATGATTAGCCATGGAAAGTATAGATATTAGCCTTCCAGGAACTTGTAAAGCATCCTCAAAGACCAGTCACCGGCCTTGACATTGGCATGGAAATTGCCAGAGGTTATTAGTATTTTTTTTAGCCCGGTGTAAAGAACCTGGTGTTTGATAAAAACGATTCAAGCAATACGTACTGAATCGCCGCCCAGCTACTCAAGATCATCCATCGACGAAATTATTATTATTCTCATTATTATTATAGGATAAAAAAGACTTTATTTAATTAAAAGAAAGATGAAAAAATATTTTAAATAGTTCCTCTACGCTCTGGGAGGCCGCATTCACCAATGTGCTGCGAATGCGTACAGCATTAAAACGCTGGAGTGCTATAGATAGGCGCTGCCTTAGAAAGGCTTTTTCACGCTGGTCGCCTGTAATGGCACTGGTTCTCCTGCCTAATTTGTTTAAGAAGTCAGATGCGGCAGAGTTGATGGGGCCCAATGTTTCAAAAGCAATTGGCAGGAAGATGTAGCTGCTAGAGACTGCGGCATATTTAAGTGTCTTCCTATTGGCAGCGGCTTCAGCAGCTGAGCCAGCAGCAGCGCATGAAAGGCTGAGATTGCTTGCTGAGAATGTGAATTTGAAAGGAATTTGAGATACACCGTCCGGTCGTTTCCCATCCCAGCGGCTCAATCCCTGGGGCTCTTTTATGCCAGAATATTTGCACGAGCTAGAGCACGCTATACCAGATCATTCAGATACTGGTGTCTGCTGATTCTGCCAGCGCTCCACATGCACGAAAGGCCGTGAGTGCCCAGAGCATTAACCGATGCTCCACAGACACAGTTGTGTGGCTCACAAAGCGTAGAGCCCAGCCGAAGACCAACCGCTACTCTCACTGCCTCGTCATCCAGGCGGAGGCCACAGGAAGATAAAGGCAAGGCTTTCAACCAGTCACCACTATGAAGAGTAGAAACAGCAAGCAGCCGAGCATTTTCTTGTGTGATTAAGGCCTTCGCGAGGAGTTCTGAGTGCGCAATGCCAGAGATTTTGGAGTCCCAAGCCTTCATGGACTTAGACACCATGCCATTAGGCGCTTCCGATAGTGATAGAGCAGACCAAATGCCTTGAACCCTGGCTACCTCTACATCGGCGAACTGAGGAGAGCATGAAAGGATCGAGTCCTGTAAAGCGCTTGTCCCGCGGCAGAAGCCAAAAAGGCAGAAGGTGCCAGCGACGAGACAGAACGAATACCTAGCCCTCCATAGCAAATGGGCAGACTTGCTTGGATCCACTGACTGTCGTTAATATTAACGTTAACGATGTCACTTGGGACTTTCACAGGATTAAATCGAAAGACTGCAACATTGGATGGCCCGCACATTATTATTATTGTTATTATTATTATTAAATTCTTGACTTGCCAATATCTCGTCCTATGGGCAATCACTTGAGATGGCTTCTACCCTGAGGAGGTTCAGGAACATTGAGAATTGAACCTATGGGAAACTGCAAGTATTTGTAAGAGGTGACTGATGCCAATATTGCAGTGATGAAACTTGTACCCATTTGGCAATTATTTTTGTGTTTCAGACTAATTTATGGCCAGTACTTTCAAAATATTCCGAAATTTAGTTTGATCCTTAAATTTTTAGCACCTTGCTACTTGATTCTCGACATTTCCATTCAGCAATACAACTGCATTCTGCTTAAAAGCAGCTTTTTATAAACATAGTGTTTAATATATTTTCTACACACTGTCATTTAGTATTTACAAGGTTTTCAGTTGACAGACTGAATGTCTGAATTGTTTTGTGCTCGTTAGCAAGAATTTTATTCCTTAATATCGGACAGTGTGTAGCTACTTCTTTATTATTTTTACTACTGCTACTATTATTATATATTATAATAAAAATTTAGAAACAGTATTGTTATTATTATTATTGTTATTATTATTATTGCTATTATTATTATTGTTATTGTTACTATTATTATTATTATTATTATTATTATTGTTATTATTATTATTATTATTATTATTATTATTAGTAGTAGTAGTAGTAGTAGTAGTAGTAGTAGTAGTAGTAATAATTTAGTAATTGTAGTAGTGTTACTGTTAATATTTTTGTTTTAATTTCAGTTTTAGTTAAAGTTTCTTATATTGTTAATGTTTTTGTTCTTGTTTTTATTAATATTAGTGTTAATATTAGCATTATTAAAGATCTTGGCTCTCTGACGTGCACTGACAGTGAAAGTGCCTAAATATAAAAGTACCTATACCTTGATACTCGCACGCATATCAAATTTATATCAATGCGGCTTGGATGAAATATAGGCAATTCACTGGAGTACTCTCGATCGCAAAATACCTACTAACCAACCAACAGAAAAATAATCTAAAATCGAAGGTACACAAGAGTGTTTGTACGCCTGGTTGCCCTATATGAAGCAGAATGTTGTCCAGCCACTACCAAGCATGGAAAAGCTTACATCAAGCTACATTACATGTGCAAGAATAAGACATCATCTATGTCGTGGAGATGCGCATGCTACAATGGATGCTTTGCCTCAAAACTAGATCATGTCACAGGCCAAAGCGTACGAGAGATTTTAGCTACAGTAATTGAGAAAAATAGAGAAACCAGTTTACGCTGGCAAGGCCACGTAGAGCGAAGCCATGGAGAGTCAATAGCTAAGAGAGCTCTGTATCTCTGACCAGAAGAAAGTCGACCACGAGGAGGACCTAGGAAACGATGACTCGATCAAATTAAAGAAGACATGCTACTTATCAATCTCACCTCAAATGACGCCCTAGACCGAACTAATTTGAGAATGGCATGCAAAACAGCGAACCCTGTACCTACACGGGAAAAACGCAAAGAAGAATAAGAAGATTAGTAAATTGCTATTAGTATTAGTTTTACTAGTATTAGTATTATTATTACTATTAGTATTAGTTTTACTAGTATTAGTATTATTATTACTATTAGTATTAGTTTTACTAGTATTAGTATTATTATTACTATTAGTATTAGTTTTACTAGTATTAGTATTATTATTACTATTAGTATTAGTTTTACTAGTATTAGTATTATTATTACTATTAGTATTAGTTTTACTAGTATTAGTATTATTATTACTATTAGTATTAGTTTTACTAGTATTAGTATTATTATTACTATTAGTATTAGTTTTACTAGTATTAGTATTATTATTACTATTAGTATTAGTTTTACTAGTATTAGTATTATTATTACTATTAGTATTAGTTTTACTAGTATTAGTATTATTATTACTATTAGTATTAGTTTTACTAGTATTAGTATTATTATTACTATTTAGTTTTACTAGTATTAGTATTATTATTACTATTAGTATTAGTTTTACTAGTATTAGTATTATTATTACTATTAGTATTAGTTTTACTAGTATTAGTATTTTTATTACTATTAGTATTAGTTTTACTAGTATTAGTATTATTATTACTATTAGTATTAGTTTTACTAGAACTGGTATTAGTACTGGTATTTGACTATTTGTATTAGTATTAGTTGTACTAGTATTAGTGTTAGTTTCAATTGTAGTTGATATTTATTTATTTATTTGTGACTTTGTGCATGTGTTGTCTTTAGGTCATGTGGAATAGTCTAGTGAGTATTGACTGGATTGCCCTTGACTGTTAAGAATGCATTTAAGTGGGTACTTGAGATTATTAGTAGGTTACTTACTGCCTAATAGCCAGTATAAGCCCATAAGGCAAATCAGCATGTGAACTTATTACAAACTAGACGTGCCTGTTATGTATATCTTTGAAATTCCTTCTTCATGTATCATTGTTGAGGCTTAATCTATGACAGGCAACTTTTTTTGTAAGTGTAATTTATTATAAATTTTCTGGGAAACACCATTTTTTTGTATTTACGGTGGTATATATTTTAAATGCTAAATTGTTTAAATTTTGTATTTACTCTGGCAAATTGTACAGCTTTTTGAAAATAGTGAAATTATTAAAATTAGGGATGATATATCAAAAATGTATTGTATTATGGAGTAAGCTTATTAATTATAGTAATTGGTGGAATGTATAATAAATGGATTATCTTTATTCAACATCAGAAAGAGCGTTCGGTTGGTGAGCACCCAGGCGCCAGAAATTGCTGCACAAATTTAAACGAATGGAAGTCCCAAGTAGGGGATTGGCTGGTGGTGTGGTGTAGGACAGAGAGGATTTGAGACAGTCTATTTGTATCCTGACCCTGGTTAAACTGGGATTCAAGGGAGGATGATGATGATGGTGGCATGTATAATAAAAGATAAAAAATGTATAACTAATAATGAATATGAACACCATAATTCTTATATTTCTCTCATTAATTTGTATGCTAACATATTAAACTTAATGCAACTCCCAATGGCGTAAATGTGCTATCTTACTACACCTGTATAAAAGCTCCCTAGATTAGTTTTTAAAAGGCTTAGGAGGGGTATGTTCAGTCAACACATTGGTATTGTTAAGGTATTGCAAAATCATGTGTGCATGTCACTCAGCAATGGCTTATCAATATTAAGAGAAATAAAAATCGTTTGATATCAAAGACTAGGATTGGAGTATTCTTTTCACGATCTGTAATCAATTTTCCTTATGAATGATAAAGTTTTCTCGGGCGGGCTAACCATTGCTTCCTTAATATAATAACATTTAAAATGATGTTATATGGCATGTAACATTTTTATTTTTTCCTTTGTGCAACCATGTAATACTTAGCTATTATTTTAAAATTTTACATGAAACTACTGTAGATTAACAATAGCAAGTATCAGATTGCTCTATCACTTGCTGATCAACTAATTCTAGTCTAATCCTTGGAATGATTTTCTGGATTTTTTCACCATTTCTTTTAGACCTTCTCTATGTTGTCATTGATAGCAGTAGCACTTTAATTTATCTAATATTTGTTATGATATGTTGTATATATATATATATAATATATATATATATATATATATATATATATATATATATATATACATATATATATATGTGTGTGTATACATGTATATATATATAATGTATATATAGAATGTATATATATATACACTATAAATTATAAATATATACATATATTTATACATTATGAATGTATGTATAACATTGCATTCTATATATAACATTTATAATAATTATAATGATAGTTATTAAATGCTATAATTTATCGTATTATATCCGGGTCATTTTAGACGAGATGAATTGTATAGGATATACCTACTGAAATTGACATAAGAGACGACCGATGCAGAAGCTGAAGAATGTAATTGAAAAGTACTTCAGTAGATGGGCTGAACCGGTAGCTTGTTGGCAAGTTGTTCGACAGCGGATCAGTAGATGCAGTGTTGAAATCCAGTGCTCTCCTCGTCAATGACATGCTGTCGAGCAGGCAACTGACGTTAACCTTAGCTTTAGCTTTTTAGCAGCATTTTACCTAGCTAAAAGTACTTAGGAAAAAGTGTTTCTATCGATCTGAGAGTAAACTCTCGGACATTCACAGGACTAGTATACAGCAAATGGATTGAATTGCCTAACTGTTTTAACATGTTGTGTTAAAAGTGAGAGATATCAACATAGTTGATCATTCGCTATTAGGCATGCTATGTATTTATTAGCAATAAAATGTAGTAGGAATTAATATGATCCTTGGACCTATCATAAAATTTCTATTAGGATTGGTGATTCCGTTGTAAATTTCCTTTTTCTCTTTAAACTGAAGATTCTATGAAATTGTTGTGAATGTAAAGGGCTGTAGCTTTGATTTATATTCATTTGAAAAATTTCCAGGATTTAGCCTAGTCATCTACTGGACTCTAAAATTAACGTGTGGCCACAAAGCTGATTGTTAACATGTAACTGGATTGTATGAGTTATGTCTACGGACATTTATTATAATAATTATATAGCTTAGAACTGGTGAAATGGATTATTCCTAGCGGGAAGATAGATGATGTTTTCGAAATTTTAACGATGTCTGTATCTACCAGGCAAGTTATTTAGACAAACGGCTAGTACATACTTGATAGCAAGATATATTACTGTTCAAGAAACACCTTTTAATTGTTAGGCTAACTATGTATTTTTAAATATTTCGGCAATCATTTTCAACTGCTTTCTAGGAGCGTAGATTTTAGTTGTCTACGGAGCAATTGTACGTCACTGAGCGTTGGATAGCTTTAATTATCTAGCAGTTGATATTCACACACACATGGCTTTTGTTTTGGACAAACTGAAGACATTCTTCGTTGCCAATTCTTCAACACTTGTCAACAAAAAGTCAGCAGTTTTGTCCTTCATCAAGACTGACATTGACCCCACAGAAGCATGGGAAACCCTGGAGAGTATTGGAGAGGGCTCATTCGGTCTTATATATAAGGTTAGATTAAACGTATGATTATACACTTAACCTCTATCTCTCTCTCTCTCTCTCTCTCTCTCTGTCTCTCTCTCTCTCTCTTTCTCGTTATGACTATGTATTTGTCTGTCTGTTTTTTTTTCTCTCTCTCTCTTTTTCTCTCTCTCTCTCATTGACTATATCTCTATCTGTCTCCGTCTCTCTTTCTCTCTCTGTGTATTTATCTCTCTCTCGTCTCTCTCTCTCTCTCTTTCTCTCGTTGTCTCTGCATTTGTCTCTTTCGCCTCCACTCTCTGTGTGCTGCCTAACGGCAGATTCATGGCACAAAATTTCTTTAAGTATTCATTTGTCTTCTGTGTTTGTTAAAATTACTTTTTTCATTCAACCGTTTTATTTGTTTTCATGTTTTAATAAACAACAAATACAGAATACGTAATTATAAACTAAACAAATAATCAGGAAGAGGGATAATATACCACAAAAAGAACCTAAGCTCTGTGAACAGCACATACAGCATGCTTAATTATAAACTAAACAAATAATCTGGAAGAAGGTTACCACAAAAAGAGCCTAAGCTCTGTGAGGTAATACATTGTGTATAGGCATGTATTAGCAAATCGTTTAGCGCCCCACGTATCAGTCTATTTATACATTTACCATTCTTTCTACTACATAACTTAAATAACATTTCCTCCAGAGCCTCTCCTATCCAGATCTTCTTCTAGCTTTTATTTTTCTCATCACATTTCTCTCTTACTCCTAATGGTGTAAAACGCCTCCACTCATTTCCGTCTTCCGTTTTCCTCTTCATGTCCACATATGAGTGGGTCTTTAAATCAGCTAACATACCTAATCTCGGCCTGCCTCTGTGTCTCTTTCCTTCCATTCAACCTTCTATGACCTCTTTTAGGTAAACTATCTCCGCTTGAGAATGTGTCCTATCCAATTCATCTTCATATCGTTTGTCAGCTGTCTATCTGAACCAACTCTCTTCAAGACTTCTTCATTTGTAACTAAATATTGGTTCCATCTAATCCTCTCCATTCTTCTTCATTTTCACAGTTCCAATACTCCTAACCTCCTGACATTTTGTTTCCTTAGTGTCCATATTTCACATTCTCATAGTTGCCCGTACCACCGTTTTTACTATCTCTTTCTGTGTGGTTTCTTTAAATAGCCATTTACTTAGTAGTTCTTTCCTATTACCGAAAACCTGTTGTACTTGTATTTCCAGATTTGATATCCATATACGTGTATTACTGTGGCTCTCTATCTTTAGTATTCTAGTTATAGAGTGTCACGTGGTACTAGTAAGGTTTGATTGATGATCGGAACTAATTAACTGATCGATAAACTTATCGATAGATTGATTTAAGTACTGACTAATTGATAAATTAATTTACATACTAATTAATTGATAGAATGATTTAAATTTATGTATACTGACGAATTGATGGATTGATATACACGCAGATTAATTGATAGATTGATATATTTATGAGTTGATACATTGATTAATTGATTGATGAGTTGCTGCTTTATTGATAGACATATTGATAGATCGATACATTGATTGATTAATTGATGATTTGCTGCTTTACTGATAGACATATTGATAGATTGGTGTATTGATTAATTGACGTATTGATTGATTAATTGATTGATTGCCTGATATATTGATTGATTGCTTCATTAATGATTTCTGCTTGATTAATTGATATATTGATTTACCTATTGATTAATTTATTGTTTGATTGATGATTTGCTGCTTGATGGATTGATATATTAATTTACTGATTGATAGCTTGATTATTGATTTGCTGCTGGATTATTTGACATTGATTTACTGATTGACTGGTTGACATATTGGTTGATTGATTGATTGATATATTGATTGATTGATTGATTTATTGACAGGCTCGCCACAGAGGTAACGGATCATTGGCGGCCCTGAAGCAAATCAGTATAAGCCTATCAGAGGAGATAGAGGACCATGCCGTGGAGATAGAAGTGCTGAGTCATGTGCAGCATAAGAACGTCATCAAGCTGTACGAGGCATATCACTATGGGGGTAAACTCTGGGTCAGTTATAGTACTTTCTCTATAGTATTCTTTCTTTATAGTACCTTCTCTCGTTTAGCTCTGTTGCCCTGTCGACAGGCTGGTCCAAGATACTAATTCCTATTCACGCCTGCTTTCACGCTGTCGAAAAAGAGTCAAAGATACTTAATTCTATTCATGACTGTTGATACTCTCTCGATAAGGAGTACAAGATACTATTTTCTATACTAGTGTCTGCTTTAAGGAGGAGTCCAAGATATTTACTAATTACTATACTCTTGTGTGCTTTCAGGATCTCGATAAGGAGTAAAAGCTGGTAAAGCTATGGTTAACGTCAGTTTCCTCACTAAAAACGATGTCAGTGACGGTCGAGCCCAGGATTTGAACCCCGCACATACTGATCCGCTGTCGAGTATCTTACCGACTTCGCCACTGGCTCCAGCCAGATATAGTCCAAGATACTAATTTATTTACTAGTGTCTGCTTTATCGCTCTTGAAGGAGGAGTTCAAGATATTTACTAATTACTATACTCTTGTGTGCTTTCATGCTCTTATATGAGAAGTCCAAGACACAAATTGCTAGACTGGTGTCTGCTTTCACGCTCTCTAGGTGAATTGAACTTTCGCTATTTCAAAACTAGCCAATCGGAGCATTAGCACCTATCACAGGACCATGGAGTATATTGTATACTGTTTAACCATACATAGTATTATAGAGCGATAGATATTTCACCAACATTTCTTTAGCATATTATTTGCTAATGCAAGTAAGTTGTTATTTAATATGTAAGTGCCACTTATGGGCCTTTATTCTGTTCATGCGTTCTAACTGCTTATTGCTAATGACAATTATGATTAGCGTATGATAAATAAATAATAAAATAATAATAATGTAGCTAATTTAATATTGGTTTTAAATGCATTGTTTGTATTTGCATTAATATGAGTCTATGACATTATCATCTCGTATAGTGTATACTGTAACTGTGATCGTATGTTCCATTTCGTATGTTCTTATGTTTCCTATCTGCGGTTGTCAGATTGTTTTGAAATAAACAAAGATACATTTACTTTTTTAGTTAGCTATAAAGACCTGAATCTCTGAGTGGTTCAGAGTGGAATTGTGTGTGTGTGTGTGAACGAGCGAATATATGTATGACCGATTAATTAATTCATTAATAGAGAAATAAAGCGATTCGTTTAGTTCATAATGAAGGAATGCTTCACCGAATTAATGATTGATTTATTGTTGATTTGATTGATTTATTGTTGATTTGATTGATTTATTGCTGATTTGATTGATTTATTGCTGATTTGATTGATTTATTGCTGATTTGATTGATTTATTGATGATTTGATTGATTTATGTATATTAACATGAAGTATTACTGCGGTGGTACTCAAGATAGTAAAATAACAAAGCCAATTCAACCTTTGAGTCAATCTGAGATTTGTATATACGAGTTGGGTGATTCTCTGCTTGATTGATTGATTTATTGATTCTATCTCTGTCTCTCTTAGTGCACTGCCTACTGGCATATCCATGGTATATTACGCCTCCACTCTTCTCTGTCTTCCGCTTTCCTCTTTAATTAATCAATTTATTATTTATTTTTTAGTAATATACTTCATTAATTTGATTAATACAGATATATCTTGAGTATTGTGGCGGTGGTGCGCTAGATAGCGTAATGACGGAGCTTGAGCGACCTCTAAGTGAGCCAGAGATAAGGTGTGTGTGTAAAGAGATATGCGAGGGACTGGCCTATCTACATGACAATCTGATCATTCATCGCGATCTCAAGGCTTCAAACATTCTGCTTACCAACAGTGGAGAAGTCAAGCTCTGTACGTTATTTATGTGTATTATAATTATATAACATTAATTATATAACATTATATAACATTTTCCCCGTGTTGTGTCCGGGTTCCCCGATTTGTGTCCGGGTTGTTTGAAGAATTGACCAACCGGTGACTGCACGTGTCGTAGAAGGCGACTAAAGCACTAAGATCCATACCAACGTCAGAAAGGGCATTCGGTTGGTGAGCGCCTAGGCTCCAGAAATTGCTACAAAAATTTAAACGAATGGAAAAGTATCAAATGAGGGATTGACTGGTGGTGTGGTGTAGGACAGAGAGAATTGGGACAGTCTATTCGTATCCCGACCCTTGTTAACTGGATTCTAGGGAGGATGAGGATGATGATGATGATGATGATGATTATATAACATTAAGATCATAGTATTAGGATAATAACATAAGCGCCGTATGTTATTGAGAAGTATTATAATTATAAACGGCTGGAACCAGTGGCGAAGTCGGTAAGATACTCGACAGCGGATCGGTATGTGCGGGTGTTCAAATCCTGGGCTGGCCCGTCACTGACATCGCTTTCGAGTGAGCAAACTGATGTTAACAGTAGCTTTACCAGCTTTATAATTAAATAACATTAAAATAATAACATTAGGATAATAACATAAGCGCTGTATGTTATTGTCATGTATTTTAATTAAATAACATTAAAATAATAACATTAGGATAATAACATAAGCGCTGTATGTTATTGTCATGTATTTTAATTAAATAACATTAAAATAATAACATTAGGATAATAACATAAGCGCTGTATGTTATTGTCATGTATGTTAACTAAATAACATTAAAATAATAACATTAGGATAATAACATAAGCGCTGTATGTTAGTGAGATGTATTATAATTGCATAACGTTACGATAATAGCATTAGGATAATAACACATGCTCGTCAGATCAAACCACGTATGAAAAAGAACCATGTTAAAAAAGAAACATGTTAATGTCAGTTTCCGCAGTCGAAAGCAATATCACTGACGAGAGAGCCCAGGATTTGAACCCCGCGCATACTGATCCGCGGTTGAATATCTTACCGACATCGCCACTGGCTTTAGTTAAGGTGTAGGGTTCAGATCATAAATTCCTAGGGGTAGGGTTCAAATCATGAATCACTAGGGGTGGGGTTCAAATCATGAATTCCTAGGGGTAGGGTTCAAATCATGAATCACTAGGGGTAGGGTTCAGATCATGAATCACTAGGGGTAGGGTTCAGATCGTGAATCACTAGGGGTAGAG
>CAJHZI010000322.1:822500-825739 GCA_905160935.1 Enchytraeus crypticus
CGACTTTGCAGAACAGGTTTGGACTGGTTTTCAACTTTGCACCATTTTGGACGTTATTTTTGCTCACCGGCTTGGATTTATCTCAATATTGCTCCACGTTGTCATGGATAACAGTGGCACTTTAATAGTCGTTATATATTATATTTGACGATTACTCGAGTTGTTTGTAGCATTGAGGCTCATTAATTTAGCATTTAGGCAATTATTTTATTCATTTTACATCTACTTGTAGCTGATGGTATTTCTGTTGTTAATCGTCTGAAAATTTGAACTTAAACATATTTCTCCTAATGGACTCATTATTTGTATTGTAGGAAAAGTTGTAATTATTTTGATATTTTTTGACAAAAAATTGGTGTTTTAGGTCAGCCGAGTTCAACGATTTCTTATCGAAGTGCCTCAAGAAGAATCCCTCAGATAGAGCCACTGCCCGTGAATTGTTGCGGGTAAATATCTTCGTGTTGTTTCTTTATTTATTTCCTTTCTTCATTTGTTTCATTCATTGGTTTCCTGTTAGTACATGTTGTTATGTAAATATGTTTAATATGTTAGGCTATGCTAGATGTGTAGGTAAGTTTTATTTTATTTTGTGTTGGTCTCAAACAAGCAGTTGTGCTTTCTGACCCAGTGTCGTTATGTTATGTTATGTAGTATTTATAGTATTAATTGAATATTTGGTTACATTATATTTGATTTACTTGTACTCTCTCGTTCTTATAATGTAATGTCTAACGGCAGGTCCGTGGCATATTCTTTCTTATATTTATTAAAATGCATTGTCAAATCGTCCAACATGCCTTGTCTCGGTCTTCCTCTAATTTTTCTTCTTGTATTCTTCGTTTTACTAAATCTTTCGGCAACCCATCACTTTTTGAAGTACCATATCCTATTCAGTCTTTTTCGATTTCTTGTAATGTTTATTACACATACTATTTTCGTTTATTTGTAGCATTCTCCGTATTGTCTTCTGTCAATTGACTGGTTCAAGATATACATGTACATTGTATATTCCTACTCGCAGTCTCTTTTCACGCTCACTAATTTACACCCCGACTACTGAAGTTATAACTTTACTGGACCTTTTGAAGTGTATTGATTCTGAAATATGGCTTCTTAGTTGATTTTCCATTGGCTTCCTAAGCTTGGTAACACAATTGTTATTAATCTCTCTCTGTCTAGTGTTCTGCCTATTGGTGGTCTAAGGTACAAATTCATACTCGCTGCTTTTTATTCTCCTCAATGAGTACTCCATCAATCTACTTACTAATCAATTTACAAAAGGCTATGCCCTATCCCCACATCTTAATGTAGTCTATGGCTTCGGAATAATATGGCTTCTGGGGTTGTTTCCCTTTGCCTTCCTTGGTTATTGCTTCATCGACTCTTACGACTTGTGCAGTTTACGTTTGGTCTATTCTCCAGTGACCAGAATACAACAAGGGATGTTACAAATCCCTTAAGTAATAAGGGATGAATAACATCCCATCACATAAGTCATCGTCATCATCTTCTCTTGAATCCCAGTTTAACTAGGGTCAGGATTAAATTCAGAAGTCGGGATGTTAGTAATAGTGTCATAAAATTGATTTTTTTATTCAGTTTATATTTAAGTTTTTGCAAGACATCTTACCCCAGATGCAATTAGCATGAGATTTGATAATTTAAAAAGCTGGTAAAGCTAAGGTTAACGTCAGTTTCCTCACTCGAAAGCAATGTCAGTGACGGGCGAACTCAGAATTTGAACCCGCACCTACTGATCCGCGGTCAGTAGTTGCGGGTTATTAATTTAATGTTTAATATTTAATAGAGTATATCAAGCTAAGGCATCTCTATACTTTACAACAGTTACAGTAAAGCAAGTTCCCCGTGTCGTGTCCGGGTCGTGTGAAGAATTTGACCAACTGGTGACTACACGTGTCGTGAAGGCGACTAACGCACTAAGATCCATACCAACGTCAGAAAGGGCATTCGGTTTGGTGAGCGCCTAGGCTCAAGTAATTGCTACAAAACTTAAACGAATGTATAAACTTAGTCTATTCGTATCCCGACCCTGGTTAAACTGGGATTTAAGGGAAGATGATGATGATGATGACAGTAAAGCAAGCAATATACAATAACATGCACACATTAAAAATCACTAAAATATCAAATAACTATCATACCGTATAATATTTATACCGTATAGTAACGTATAATATTTAGTCAGATTGCAAATATTTAAGCCACGCAACGTAACGTGGCTTAAATATTGCAATCTGAGAAATTTATCAGTTAACAGAATATAGATGGAATGATCTAACAAAAAGATGTGTCTCAAGACTATTTTCAAAGCTATCAGTTTTATCAGAATGTCTTACAAACTGTATAAGTTCATTCCACAATTTGGGACCTGCTACAGGAAACGACTTGTCACCATAGGAAACTGATCGGCATTTAGGAACAGCGAGTTTACCTGACTCAACAGATCGTAAGTTTTCCTTAGCGAACAGGAACTTAATGGTATACAATAGTCAGAATGATATGACGGGGCTGAGTTAGTCAGGCATTTGAACGTGGTAAGGCAGGATTTGAATTCGATCCGTTCTGGAATTTTAAGCCAATGAAGTTTCTGTAGCAAAGGTGTGGCCAAATCAGAGCGCGTCGCACGAAGAACTAATCTTGCAGCTGCATTCTGAATTCTTTGCAGTCTATCAATTACCGATTTATTGCAACATAAGAGCAGACTATTACAATAGTCCAGCCTTGAGGAAATAAGGCATGAACAAGAATTTCTGTGGAAGGCTCAGCCAAACATGGTCTCATACTTCATAACTGGCGAATTTGAAAGAAACACGAAGAAGATAATTGCATAGAATGCTGCTCAAAGTTCAGGTTAGAGTCAAAGACAACACCAAGGTTATGAACAGTGTTCACAACAGGTACATTTGCTTCACCCAATGCAATCGAGGTTATATTAATTGTATTGAGTTGGCGCTGAGAGCCAAAGATAATTATTTCTGTTTTAGATGCATTAAGAACCGGTTTGTTATTAAACATCCAAGGCTGAAGATCAGTAAAACACCTTTTTACATTAACAATAGCAGAATCAACCTCATTTGAATTGAAATGTAATTTTTAGTATCATCCGCATACATGTGACCATTTAGATCATTTCTCTCAATGATGTCTAGTATGTCAACAGTATATAGCACAAATAAAATAGGCCCAAGATCAGACCCCTGTGGTACAATGCATGCCAA
>CAJHZI010000323.1:0-102500 GCA_905160935.1 Enchytraeus crypticus
ATAATAATAATTATTATTATAAATATAAATAATTAATAAATTATTATAATAATAAATAGCAATAATAATAATAATAAGTATATTTATACAGTGAAGCTCTATTCTAAATACCACAATAGCGCTGAATGGACAGTGAAGTTCGAGTAGCCTGATGGTATAATGTAGAGAAGAGTGCGAGTGTAATCGGTGTAGAAAAGAGTGCATAAATTAGGGAGAGATTGCAACATTTTTAACCCCTATATTTAACAAAATTTTGAAGCAGACAAGATATCGATCTTTTCCTTACCGGCAAATGAAGCGATTTGAGGATGCACTCAGCTTTTTAAAGATCACTTTGATTCAGCCTGGACTAATTTTCAATAGCATTTAGACCACTTGGTTCATGGTACCTTGTAAATCCAGGCCAGCAGTGACTGAAATGTCGATATTTACAATCTATTAATTTCGAAATAATTAAAAATAAGTGTATTTTTTGTAAGAGAAAAATAATTTCGACAACTTTACGTATTTCAATTAGCAATTATGAATTTTGGATTGACATCGGAGATCTGAAGAGGTCTTCACATTCCAAATTTGCAATTTAGTGGTAGGCAACGTGGCTGTTCTGCTATACATTAAACAGGCCGAGGTACACTACCGTAGATGAGTACCTATGCTGTAGTATAGTATTTATATATATCGCACATCAGCTATTTGAATACGTCTCTCTCTCTCTCTCTCTTTCTTTCTTTCTTTCTCTCTCTCTCTCTATTTTAGTGCTCGGCAGTCGACAGGTCCAAGGTACACATTCCTACTCACGTACTGCTTTTTACGCTTCAAAAGAACATACCATCGATGAATGTGAATACGTATGGCCATTTGAATACGTTTGACATGTATTTCTCATTAAGAACTGGATCGTCACTTATGTCGGTATCTACTAAACTTGCCTTAAGCCGTCGATTACGCCTCAACTACGGCGATGATCGGATTTCTGCGTCTTGAAAAAAACCATTCGAGCTTCTGACCACTGAAAACTAGAACACGAAAGCAATACCGACAATTACAATAAAGCGCGCATTGTCATATTTTTATTGTTTGTTAATGAGCTGCGACCAACATGTTACCTCTAGTTTATAGTACCTTACTTCGGACTGGTTTTCTGAATCGTAGATTTGCACCATTTTTGCATATTTTGTTGGACCTTTTAATGCTTTACTAATCGATTTCACATTGGTTTCATTTTATTGGTATTCACGACGGTAGCACTCTATTTTTTAAATTAGAGTTTGTTGATATAGATATAATTTTACCTTTGTTGTGACCGGGTTGCTGAAGAATAGACCAACCGTGGGTTACACCGTGTCGTAACAGGCGATAAAGCACTAAGATCCAAGCCAACGTCAGAAAGGGCATTCGGTTGGTGGGCGTCTGGGCTCCAGAAATTGCTACAAAATTTTGTAATCCTGACCCTAAAACCAGTTAAACCAATTGCTAGTTACCAGTTAAACTGGTATTAGGGCCTAAAGGAAGAAGACGTAGAAGATGATGATGTAGTTATAGACATCGGCATTGAGTTTGATATAATTATTACGTTGTTACCGTTGTATCTACCTTTTAAAATAACATTTTAATAAAATTACATGTATATCATTGATCACCAGAAGATTAACGTCGGTTTCAGTGGCGTAGAGAGAGCGCAGGGGGTCGTGTGCCCCCATGATGTCATGTAAATTTTGTATGAAACTCAAAATTTGAGTACACACATTTTATAAAGTGCATTTCCCCCATCAAATTGCTCCAGGATTATAGGATCTGGTTCCGGAAGATTGAAACATGGCTACGCTGTTGATCGGTTTTCGTATCAAAAGGAAGAAATAGATACCGTCAAAGTTGAAATTCGAACCGTGCTACAACTCGCATTGCGTTAAATTACATTAAATTACACTAAATAAAGAACAACAATCATGGAGAGGAAGGAGGTATTATCGAATCACCAAAAGCAGCAACTGAGAAACTTTGTAAGTACATGAGATTGTCATCTATGTAACCATGCGTAGGACCAAAAATAAAAAGTTTACTGTTGGCTCCAACAGTAAACTTTTTTATTTTTGGTCCTACGCATGGTTACATAGATGACAATCTCATGTACTTACAAAGTTTCTCAGTTGCTGCTTTTGGTGATTCGATAATACCTCCTTCCTCTCCATGATTGTTGTTCTTTATTTAGTGTAATTTAATGTAATTTAACGCAATGCGAGTTGTAGCACGGTTCGAATTTCAACTTTGACGGTATCTATTTCTTCCTTTTGATACGAAAACCGATCAACAGCGTAGCCATGTTTCAATCTTCCGGAACCAGATCCTATAATCCTGGAGCAATTTGATGGGGGAAATGCACTTTATAAAATGTGTGTACTCAAATTTTGAGTTTCATACAAAATTTACATGACATCATGGGGGCACACGACCCCCTGCGCTCTCTCTACGCCACTGAAACCGACGTTAATCTTCTGGTGATCAATGATATACATGTAATTTTATTAAAATGTTATTTTAAAAGGTAGATACAACGGTAACAACGTAATAATTATATCAAACTCAATGCCGATGTCTATAACTACATCATCATCTTCTACGTCTTCTTCCTTTAGGCCCTAATACCAGTTTAACTGGTAACTAGCAATTGGTTTAACTGGTTTTAGGGTCAGGATTACAAAATTTTGTAGCAATTTCTGGAGCCCAGACGCCCACCAACCGAATGCCCTTTCTGACGTTGGCTTGGATCTTAGTGCTTTATCGCCTGTTACGACACGGTGTAACCCACGGTTGGTCTATTCTTCAGCAACCCGGTCACAACAAAGGTAAAATTATATCTATATCAACAAACTCTAATTTAAAAAATAGAGTGCTACCGTCGTGAATACCAATAAAATGAAACCAATGTGAAATCGATTAGTAAAGCATTAAAAGGTCCAACAAAATATGCAAAAATGGTGCAAATCTACGATTCAGAAAACCAGTCCGAAGTAAGGTACTATAAACTAGAGGTAACATGTTGGTCGCAGCTCATTAACAAACAATAAAAATATGACAATGCGCGCTTTATTGTAATTGTCGGTATTGCTTTCGTGTTCTAGTTTTCAGTGGTCAGAAGCTCGAATGGTTTTTTTCAAGACGCAGAAATCCGATCATCGCCGTAGTTGAGGCGTAATCGACGGCTTAAGGCAAGTTTAGTAGATACCGACATAAGTGACGATCCAGTTCTTAATGAGAAATACATGTCAAACGTATTCAAATGGCCATACGTATTCACATTCATCGATGGTATGTTCTTTTGAAGCGTAAAAAGCAGTACGTGAGTAGGAATGTGTACCTTGGACCTGTCGACTGCCGAGCACTAAAATAGAGAGAGAGAGAGAAAGAAAGAAAGAAAGAGAGAGAGAGAGAGAGACGTATTCAAATAGCTGATGTGCGATATATATAAATACTATACTACAGCATAGGTACTCATCTACGGTAGTGTACCTCGGCCTGTTTAATGTATAGCAGAACAGCCACGTTGCCTACCACTAAATTGCAAATTTGGAATGTGAAGACCTCTTCAGATCTCCGATGTCAATCCAAAATTCATAATTGCTAATTGAAATACGTAAAGTTGTCGAAATTATTTTTCTCTTACAAAAAATACACTTATTTTTAATTATTTCGAAATTAATAGATTGTAAATATCGACATTTCAGTCACTGCTGGCCTGGATTTACAAGGTACCATGAACCAAGTGGTCTAAATGCTATTGAAAATTAGTCCAGGCTGAATCAAAGTGATCTTTAAAAAGCTGAGTGCATCCTCAAATCGCTTCATTTGCCGGTAAGGAAAAGATCGATATCTTGTCTGCTTCAAAATTTTGTTAAATATAGGGGTTAAAAATGTTGCAATCTCTCCCTAATTTATGCACTCTTTTCTACACCGATTACACTCGCACTCTTCTCTACATTATACCATCAGGCTACTCGAACTTCACTGTCCATTCAGCGCTATTGTGGTATTTAGAATAGAGCTTCACTGTATAAATATACTTATTATTATTATTATTGCTATTTATTATTATAATAATTTATTAATTATTTATATTTATAATAATAATTATTATTATATTATATTATTATCATTACTATTATTTTTAATTTTATAATTGTTACTATTACAATTCTTAATATTATTATTAACATTAAATTATTATTACAATTCTAAAACTTATGCAACAAAAAATCGCACTTGGATTTAAAAATTGGCAATAACTAAACAAAAAAGTAAACACACAAATAAATTGAGTGCTACCATCGTGTCCATGACAACATCCAGCTATATAGAAGAGCCAAGCCGACAAAAAGTAAAATATCGCTGAAAATTAATAGCCGGCGCGCGCACTCCATTACCCTTTTATACCTATAGATGCCTTAAACCTAAGCCAGTCATTATGTTGATCGATACGGCGTTATTAAATTTTCAAGAAGATCTTACGCTGACTTTAGTGGAGTGGAGTAGGACAGTGGAAAAAGATGATTCAGAGACTCAGTTCTTCCTGGTCGACTGGAACAATTAACGGCGAGATGATAGCCAGTGCTAGTCATATATCTGTGACCTTGCTTCAAGGACAAGCTGGCATTCACTGTATAGTCTCTGTGTAGTCTCCGACCAGCAACTCATGTTCGGGCCTAATAGAATAGAATAGATATTATGTTTATTTTCCAGCAAAGACACAAAATGCATAAGCTACATACAATGCCTCAACAGCAATTCCTACATCTATCGCGAGAAAAAATGGTCGTCAGTGAAGATATAGAGTATCTTATCTAGCTGACTACTATGATAATTATGATACTAACAGTTCTTAATAAAGCTAGTATTTGTTCATAGTTTATAATACATACAAAGTTGTACTTATTATCTACATGTATAAACAGAGCTAGGCCTGAATGACTAATAAAAAATGAACAAAAATGAAATAACTTTTAATAAAAATTGTCTGCATATTCTACCGATTGGCTAGTCCATGATTTTACTTTTGATATCTTAGCTGGTTAAAGCCAGCTTCCGCTTTCTAAAGAGTACACAATCGATTAATTATTGGATTCCATTCTAAAGGCTGTTACATTTACATATCATTATGTAACATTCGTTGTAGCTGCTTTTTGATATAAAATTCAAGAAAATGGTTAAAAATTCTTTATTCTCTGTGTAAAATTAACTTCTGCTATTTTTCCTATTGTTATTTCAGTTAATATTACGTCGACTATTGTGAAAAGTAGTGAAATTTTGTCTATTTGGCAATGATAAGAACGCATCGGGAATAGATATACTTATAGTATCAAATTAAAGCAAAATAACAGGCTGCATGCATTACACCATTATCAATCGATAGATATCAAATTAATGATTCTTTTCTGGCGACAGTAATTTAAAATTTTAAAATATCAAAAATCTGATTAGTGGCGTAAAAATCATTTCATCGATTATTTACAATTAATTTGCCGGCAAAAACTCATTATCACATATTATATTATCTTGTAAAATTGGTAAAATACGAAAAAAGCATTAAATTTACTAAGTCTAATTGCGCACTTATCAGAATTGTATGTGTTGATGACTAATATATAGGCCTAGTGCACACTTATGCACCTCCAATCATATTGATTATCGACGTCGCCGCTGGCTCCAGCCAGCGGCGACGTAAGATAATCGACCGCGGATCAGTATGTGCGGGGTTCAAATCCTGGGCTCGTTCGTCACTGACATCGCTTTCGATTGAGGAAACTGACGTTAAACTTAGCTTTATTTTTTATATTACCACTGCAGTAAGAAATAATTATTGGTAATCCTGGGTTACCTCAGGCCCCTCCCGCCAAACCAGCCTCATGCAGGCACACCCTACTAGGAGACGCATCATCCAGGCACGCCCACCCCAGGGGCACCCTACTGGGGGACACCCCATCCAGGCACACCCACTCCAGGAGAAGCCTAGTCGGGGACACCCCATCCAGGCACACGCACCCGAGGGGAAGCCCCGGTACCTAGCTCCACTCTCACCCACCCAAGTTGATTATCTGAATTATTTTATACTGGGATAGGCCTATATATCGATCATGACTATCAGTTGTCACATAAAATCTAGTCATACTTTAGCACTGCGCAGTTACTGTAGGCCTATGTATATAAATATAAATTTAATATATATATAATATATGTGTATATATATATATATATATATATATATATATATATATATATATATATACCGACACAAAATATACTTGCACTACACGGTTATGCATAAAACGTTGTATACATTAGAATCCTAATTTCAATATTATGTAACTTCATGCTATACGACATATTATAATTAAATGAAGTTCTGGTTATACCGATGACAAGATTAAATAACTATGAAGCCAAAGTCATTAAATCTACCAATGAGGAAAATGTCGATTGAGGGGCTAACATAAAAAATATCCTAAATCTGGTCTGCGTAAAGTAGGCCTTCGTAGGCCTAAAAGTATTACATTAGGCCTAAATAAAAATTAAGAAATGATTCGGATATATAGGCTATACCTCTTTATAATTGAAAATTTAAGTAGAGTGCCCTGAGCTCTTTATTCTATGGCTGAGCGGGTGGCTTGTTGGCATATGTCGTTCAACAAGGGATGATGATCAGTCGGTACATGGTGCAAATCCAGTGTTCTCCCATCACTGACAAGCTATCGCATAGGAAACTGTCATTACGTTAAATTTTACTTCAGTTTCAGCTTCAAAACAAAACCACGCATTTTAATGAAATGATCAACTATGTCGATATCTATCACTTTTAATACCACATGTTTAAATCGTTAGGCAATTTAGTCCATTTTCCCTTGTAGCCTGTCCAGTGAATGTCCGAGATTTTACTCTCAGATCAGCGCGGCTGGGATTCGAACCCGCGAGAGTTCAATTCACCTCAGGATCCGTTATTTAGAACTTCATGAAGATTCTTTAAGAGATCAGGAGAACCAGAAAAACTGATATACGCAGTAAAATAAATAACCTATAATCGCCGACATCGCTACGGCAGGAGCAAGTGGCGGCTGGAGTAAGTGGCGATGTCGGTAAGATCGCGGATCAGTGTGCGGATTCAAATCCTGGGCTCGCGCGTCGCTTTCGCTTTTCGAGAGATGAAACTGACGTTTACGGCGGCTATAAGGCTTTTAAGCCTTTAATATTAACTAGTAACAAAAAATATGAGAACATTCTCTCACCACAATGGGTTATTGACACCGGTGCTTGTCATGGTCATGTTCATTCTTTACAACGCCAACTGTCAAGTGAAAATATAAGACACATAATTACAGCCCTATTTACTTTAAAGTTCAAGATTATGAATCAAGATATCCTATAAGCTACAATAAGAAAATAATTTATTTGAGACGGTGTTATGACTTTACAATAGGTTGCGGATTTCTTAATTGTCTATTTAAGGTATTAGTTAAGCAATACTAATCCTCAAAATGATAATAATAAACGGTCTGTATATAATTATGCAATTGCGAAGCCGGTGAGTAAATATCACGGCGGTTCTGAATAGTCACGTGCATTCTCAGCTCTTTCTCTTGTCATATGAACATTTACAGGCTCGCAGTTAGGTAGACGTCGCTTAAGCTATTTAAATACTTCATCGCCTGCTCTTGTCATCATTTAACATTTCGTCTTTGACGGTAACTACATCAAGATATAAACTTTCTTAAAGTTTAAATTCATTGAGCTTAAGCTGCTAATACTAGAGAAAGTTGGTAATTTAGTAAACAATCCTTTGTTTAGAAATAGATGATGTGAAATCTTTAAAGCAATTTAGCGATTGTAACTCATTTCTGTCTATTGGGCTAGCATTCACAGATTTATTTTAGGGATTTGGTTAGTTAAGTTAGTAGAATATAGAGTATATAGCCATAACAGGCGTCAAAGAACGTTCAACAGAATTTAAACCTCCATTCCACTAGTACCATTCCTTGGACAGATTACTCCGACTTTTGACTCGCACCGTTTATGGACCCCTCGCTCTACTCATCGGTTTTGATTTGGTTCCACAGTGCTCAGTGTTGTCACGGATAGCAGTAGCACTCTAATTGTATTGTTGTTGTGTTTGCTTGATGATAAAATCTGGATAAGTTTAAACAATATCAAAGTTTATATAAAGTTTACATAAAGTTTATATTTATTATGCTTCATAAGAGAAACTTTTAAAATTGAACTTAGAGTTACTAATGCAGTACTACGAATTACTATTCCAAGTATTGTATATAGCCTTAGACTACTAAACTTTAAACATTTGAAGTTGCAATCCTCAAAGGCAACGATTACTAATAACCATGGAGAGGAAGGAAGAAATGGGTGTTAAACAAGTATCTGTGCTCCTTACCCAGTGTGCCGTTATGTTTTAAGTTAAGTTAAAGTTTGAAGAATATGATCAGTTCAAATCTGGAGAACTGACTAGAAACTAAATTGAGAGAGTCATTTACTAAGCCTATCCTGGGTTGAACATCACTCTTTCAATGGAGATGATGTGTTAATTTTATTTTCTTTCCGTTGCAGCCATATCTCAGATACAAGTTGAAAAGCTATTATTTACATTCTAAACTAAGATCTACTAAATTGGACAAGTCAGTGTTTCGAAGATGGCCCAAGAATTTGTGTTGTATATTGATATTGAAAACAAGCAGTCAAGAAGATTGATTGCGTCAGAAGTTAAGGTTGTCACAGAATCTCTAACATGGACAAATCTGCTGCATATGGTTTGTATTTAAAATTCTCTTCGATTTGAGAATAATCAAATTGTTGTTTTATAAATATTTCAAACTTAAATACATAATTTGTTTTATTGAGGATTTATCCTAAGGGAATGATCTGCATGAACATAACTAAAGCTTATAGCATCTTATGCTTATAACCTATTATCTAAATATTCAAACATTTTTCTTAAATGCAAAAGATTTGTTAGTAAAAGGCTTGCATAACAACTATATTCTATTTTGTGCTATTTATAAATTTGTTAACCATCAAAACTTCCAAAAGGATGGTGGATTTTGTTGGCTAAAGAAGGTTTATTTGTGATTGACTGGCTTTGAATAAAATCCTGAGCCTTTGTCAAGCAAATCAGGCAATGGACAAATTGGACATAATCACTGAGCAATGTGGGTTTGATATACATGTAGAATAATATTACTTGCATGTGTTTTTAATGTAACAGTTGAGA
Organism: Enchytraeus crypticus; assembly: GCA_905160935.1. Taxonomy (NCBI): domain Eukaryota; kingdom Metazoa; phylum Annelida; class Clitellata; order Enchytraeida; family Enchytraeidae; genus Enchytraeus; species Enchytraeus crypticus. Next base: position 9,263 of record CAJHZI010000323.1, read on the forward strand.
ACAAAATCAGGCCAGGAGGAACTTGGAATCTATTACATCGATGAAGATTATGACCGTGTGGTTATTAGCAACAGAGAGGAGATGAGTGAAGCATTCAAAGTAATTTGTTTCAATTCTTGTAGTTTCATGCACTACTTGTGGCACATTTCGCCGAGTTACTTTACTTTATTTTTCAGTATTCATTCGTCAACTCTTGCATAACGCTACATCATCTTTTTGGTTCTGTAGTTTTGTAGAACTGTCTTTAATTTAGTAATTTATTACTGGTGGCATAATATTCAGTTGTTAAATTTGATATATTCTATTTAAGCAAATGACCTGTTATTTAAATTGTACATATTTGTTTATAGAGGGTTACTATTCTTTTCTGTATCTTTGCTTGTTAAAAAGTTTCATATAACATTCGTTTTTCTGATGTGTAAATGACTGAATTGATAAACTGAACTTTAATTTTTTTTTCAGTTTAAACAACTATATAATTTAACTTCTTAGATTTAATTTAGCATATAAATCTTATTGTTTTATATTCATTGATTCAGTGTTACGTATGACGAGATTAATACCTCTTTGAATAAATTAAATTGCATAACATACTTTATACTTACATACTTAATTAACATACTTAATTGTTTTGACTATTAGGTGGCTCGGAGACATAATAACGTTCTTCATTTACTTGTCATCTGTGAAGGAAATGTGTCAACTGCTGATACAGCTAATACTCAGCCCATAGTATGAAACATTTTTAAAATCTGTTTTTATGATTATTGTTTTACATTATAAGTACCATAATAATTTGTTTGATAATAAATAACTTGTTCAGTATATTTTCACACTGTAGATTCTATACTGAATTTAAATGAAAAAGTTATAATTGTACAAATAAAAACAAAAACCGAAAAGAAAATTAATTGAAAGGCTGGTCTGACATTGAGATGTTCTATATAATGATTAACTAGTTTAATACTTTAGGAGATAACTAATTCAAATACTAAACTCTAGAGATCCTTGGCTTCAGAAGGCTGGACCGACTTTATAGCTCTTTTTATATTTTAAGCTTTAAATATAAATTCTTAGTTTGCATGTAATTGAACTATCCTGGTTTCATTGTTTAGCTCACAGTAATGTAATGTTACGTATTGTCTTCCTCTTCCTCTGGGATGAAGATGAAGAGGTACTCGTAGTACTTCTAACAAAAGTTAAATTAGTGGTCAGCGGTGTTATCATTACATTTTTTACTATTTCTCTATTTTGTACTAATTCTAATGCAGATTCAACCTCAGATTCAGTCGCAGATTCAACCTCAGATTCAGTCGCAGATTCAACCTCCGATTCTGTCACAGATTCAACCTCAGATTCAGTCGCAGATTCAACCACAGATTGAATTGCAGATTCAACCTCCGATTCTGTCGCAGATTCAACCTCAGATTCAGTCGCAGATTCAACCACAGATTGAATTGCAGATTCAACCTCCGATTCTGTCACAGAATCAACCTCAGATTCAGTCGCAGATTCAATCTCAGATTCAGTCGCAGATTCAACCTCAGATTCAGTCGCAGATTCAACCTTCAATACAGTCACAGATTCAACCTCAGATTCAGTCGCAGAGGGTTCCAATTAGCCGTTCAACATCGTTATATCCATCACTGACTGGTAAGATAGTAATGAATAATAATTTAACAATGATGAGACATATACACATGGTATATTACCATTTGTGGATCTTATGAAAGGAAGATGTCAGGAAACTAGAAGCTTTGGAAATGTGGATATGAAAAGATTAGCTGGACTCAAAGTGTTACAAATGAAAATATAGATACTAGAGAGAATTGGAGATGATTTGCACTTAATAAATGCATCTAGAAATAGGAAAAAGAACTGGATAGGACTCGTTCTGGGGGAGGGGAAGATAGGAGTGGAGTTAGTTTACTAAAAGAGGTCATAGAAAGTAGAATTAGTAGAATGGAAAAAGAGTTCATAGAAGAGGTCCAAAAGAGGTCATAGAAAGTAGAATGAAAAGAAAGAGCGAGATCTTAGATGATTTGACGATACACTCATTTATGGACATGAAGAGAAGAGCAGAAGTTAGAAAAGAGTGGAGGAGTTATATGCCGTATATCTTTATTCTATACATAAAATAACCTTAGAATAAGAAAAAGGAAATAATAATTATTATTATTATAATTATTATTATTATTATTATTATTATGTTGCAGAGATGCAGACAATTCATGTAGGAGTAAAGTGTAACAACTGTGCCGCTGTCATCTGTGGTGTTAGATACAAGTGCTGGTAAGCTTGTGCAATTCGTCATTGATATGTTTAACTCTCTTTCTCTCTCACTCTCTGGTGCATATGTTTTCCTACGTCGCAAAGACCTTTACTTTGTTCGAGTTGTAACTATACGTTGGAAAGTCAAGGTAATCCATGTAATTTTTCATATAGGCAAGGTAATCTTTAAATGTAATTTTATTATTTATCAAAAGTTATTTTAGAATTTAGTGTTCTTTCTGCGTAGCTTTCTTTTTACTTTTTCACAAAACTTGTGCAATTTTCAGTTACACTGTTCTCAAATTTTCTAGTTCAAACTGTGACTTTAAATTGCAATATAATTTTTTACAAATTTTATTGTATAATCATTCAAATGATTTTATTGGTGGACCCCTATTAGGAAAATGCATCATTTGCACATACATTGTAGTACATGCATACGAGGTGATAAAAGGTTGTGCAAAGAACACTGACTTTCCTAGGGCACTATTTTATATATTTCTTAGATTTAGATATAGTTTACATAATACTTTTCTTAATTTTATTTTTCATAACATTTTCTATAATTATAAAGGAGGTAACTGAACATAAATTTGGTAATTTGATTAATATAAATGCAAAAAGTGTTCAGGAAGCCCCTAGGGTTATAAGTTTCAAAGTATGACATATTTAGATATATGTGTATATACATGTATGTAATTAACTTTAATATTTATCTTTGAATCTGTTTATTGCTGTTTATATTATGTTTGATTTGCCTTTTACTCAATAAATTTGCTAGCAAAAAGTCAAACATATCATGCCCAAACACATATGTATTATGTGTATTACGCACCATATTTGTGTATTTAGTTATATCGTGGGAGCTTTTTGAAACACTTGTGAGTGTTTATTTTCAGGCACTGCTACGACTTTGACTTGTGTGAAAGATGTGACGCTACACAGGGACTGCACGACCCGGCTCATATCTTTTTCAAGATCAGACAGCCACTCTCTGACTCTCTCGAGCAATCGCTGATGAGAACGTTTAGTTCACCTCCTGGAGGTTTCAATCCTACGGGCTATCCCTTTACCGTTCCTCCTCCCAAATACCGCATATTAGGTCAAGCCTACGATCTCAACCCCGTTCCTGCTGCTTTTGAAGTAGCAGAACTGGCTTACAATCCTCATCTCCTGCCGGCTGTTCCTCAAAACAGTGAATCTTTTCCATCATCTTGTGTGACCAGTGGTATGAGAACAGGATACAAAGCCCAGAGCGTATTAGAAGAGCCTGCTTCTACTGGCTTGATTGCTTCACTTAGACCTGTACCTTCAGGTAACACTACTACCAGAGGACCAGTTCCTACTAGTCTGGTGAAGGCTAATGAGAACATTTCTAACGGGTCTGAGCACATTCTTACTGAAGTATTCACAAAACCAGTTTCAGCTGGTTCAGTTGAACCGGTTCTGACAGCCAGGTCTTGTGAAGCGGTTCTATCTGCTACTACAGTGCTTGAACCTACGAAGGATACTGCCTGTGCGGTTAAGCCACAACATAGCGCCAAAGAATTACGTGAACTACTCTCTTCTCTATATGACGTGATGACATCTGACACTTTGATGTCGCGATCTGAAGCAGTGTTGGTTGCTGCTGCATTACTGGAACCCTCTTTCAGCTCAAATGAAGATAGTGAAGCGACTCCTTCTGCAAGGGAATTGGTTTCTGCAGCTGACTTGACGGCAAAGCCTGATTTTACAAATCCGACTGAGCCAATTTATTCTTCTGTGTCTACTGCTATCATCGTAACAGAGCCAATTTTGGCTGCTTCTGTGGTAACTGAACCGGTTTCTGTTGCTTCTGTGGTAACGGAACTGGTTTCTGCTGTTTCTGTGGTAACAGAACCGGTTTCTGTTGCTTCTCTGGTAACTGAACCAGTTTCTGCTGCTTCTGAGGTAACTGAACCAGTTTCTGCTGCTTCTCTGGTAACCAAACCAGTTATATCTTCTGATGCTACCATTGCTGAATCAATTGAAAGTGAAGCTGAACGTGCTAGTGGATTGCCAGTAAATGATGAGGAATACCTGGTAGTCACTGAGAATGAAGAGAAGGGTGTTTTCCTAGATTACGCTGCTGGAACTGGTGCTGAAAATGAAACAGAGCACAACGATCTTATCAATGAAATATCTCATCTAAAAATTACTACTGAAAAAAGTAAGTCATTCTATTTTTTGATGCACTGTTAATTTTACTAAAGCATGCTTTAAATAATTAATTTTACAATAGAATCCAAGTTAACCTCAGGTTGGCGTACGAATAGACTAAATCCTATCTGTCCCACACCGTACCGTCAGTAAATTCACTATTTTTTATCTCTCTCTTAAGTAGCAACTACGCTATTTAAATCAAATCTGTCACATTGTTCTTAGTAACTTCATTTTACTTAGTAACTTCACCAATTAATAATTATTCTTAGTTTTTATAAGTAAAGACGCACCATTCAATGATTCTGCTCTGTCTGCGTTTTTTATACTTGTTGTTATTATAGTCTACTCATCACAATGATCACATTATCTTAGAAATATAACAGTCGAATGTAGGCTACCCTATATAATTTATATAACTTCTAAACAATCGAAGGGCACAATCACCAGCAGAAACACCCACGAACTAGTCAGAACGACTAACAACTAACCACTAATAACTAAAGACTAACAATTAACAACTAACGACTAACAACTATCACTGCAAATTTAGCTGTAGTTGTTATTGGGCTATATGGACTGTTCAGTTAGTGCTGAATATGTATTACTCAAATTTATTTTTTCTATATAGTATGTAACTGTAGAAATTGCTCTTGTTTATTTTAAATGACTTTAAATAATTAATAACATTATTATGATTTATTCTTAGTTTTTCTCTGTGTTGTTTTTGGGTGGTCTGAAGAATAGACCAACCGGTAACTGCAAATGTCGTAAAAGGCGACTAATGCACTAAGATCCAAACTAACGTCAATTCGGGCATTTGATTGGTGAATGCCTAGACTTCAGAAATTGCCGTAAAATTTGCTAAAACGAATGGAAGAGATTACAGGGGATTAACTGATAGTATAGTATGAGACTGAGATGAATGGAGAAGGTCCATTTGTATCCCGACCCTTGTTTGTAATTCAGGTGAGAGTTCATCAGATTCAGATGGAGATGATTTCTATATCGTGCCGATACCAGACTGCTTCGATGTTAACAAACCCATTCGCAAGAAAGCCTCAAAGACAGTTCTCGTTCTGAAGAAACGCTTGGGGAAATCTCCAACTGTTGCCAGTAAGTTGATGGGCATTGTTTCGTTTCATTAATATGTGTATAATTCAGAAAATTTCTTAATTGTGTGAAGAAAAGAATTAAATACTAGTTTTGTTAGTTCAGCCAATTTATAATGAAATGCTGCAAGTGATGATCCCTAATTAATTAAAAGTTGCTTATTAAGTTTAGTTTATCATTAATTTTCCTGAAGTAGAGTGTAACATGGGTATTTCCAATTCTAAAACAATATATTGTAACACGATGAAATTCGCGCAGAGAAACTTTCTTTTCTCTGCGCGTTCATGACGTTAGAGATGTTTTACACTTGAAGATGCTCATGCAAGTAGTTCTTTACCATTGAGTTCACTTGGCAATGCATTGGCTGACTAGAAAATGAGATCCAAAGCAGTGCAGTCTCTGAGCCTGGGTAAGGATTAAGAAACTTTGATAAAAAAGGATAAAACGTGAGCTTTGAGTTTACCTGGAAGGTTTTCATATGTGCGAAAGATTCATGAGGCAGATAAGTCTGTATTGACATAGTGTCAGTTTTGCTCATAATTATCTCTATATACCGGGTCGTGGCTCAGATTTCCCCATGAAATACTAGAGGAACATATAAAGCACTGCATTAGCTCTTAAAAGACTTTATGACTATGTTATTTATTGTATCTTATTTTATTATATGTTGAGATTGAATGGTTAAGAAAATTCAAATCATGTTTTTGTATCGCTCGATTCAGTTTACCTGTTTACTTTTTAAATTGTCATCCATTTTGGTGTGCTGTTTGTGTACGTGATGTATGGGGCTATGGTGCTTGAAGTGAACTAATAAATAAATAAATGAGACAAATGAGAGAAGAGAAATGAATAATTGGTTTGTATTTGTCTGTCATAGCTGCAGTTCTTTGTCGTCGGAAGGCATCACGTGCTGGTAGTGTTGCTAATGAAGCAGCTGCTGTCAGCAGTGGAGCAGCTACTGTAGCTGCTAATGCCAATGCAACAACAGCTATTAGTAGTGTAACTGATGTAGCTGCTACTAATTGTCCAGCTGCTAGATTCGAAGAAACCAAAGTTACTGACAACACATCTACCGCGATTGCTCCTGCCATTGAAGAAATAGCTGCAAATGTAGAAAAATCTGCTGCTGCTTATAATAATGGAGAACGTTCATCTGCTAATACGACAGCTGTTGTAAACGCTGCAGCTGTTGCTGTTAATGAAGTGGACGGTGTTGAACTAGTAGCTCCTGCTGCTGCTGAAACAACATCGTCGATATATGGTACTCACGAAGCTGCTAACGCAAGCAGCGAGTCTTCAGCTGCTACTGTTGTTCCTCGAGCAGATAGTGATAGCAGTGCAGATGCTACAGCTACTGCTAGTAGAGAACAATCTACAGATGATTCTGCTGCTGCTGCTACTGAAGCTACCGCTGCTATAGCTGTGTCTGCTGCTGCTACAGAAGCTGCTGCTGCTACAGCTGTGTCTGCTGCTGCTACAGAAGCTACCACTGTTACAGATATGTCTGCTGGTTCAGGAGATGCTACTTCTACAAATGAATCTACAAAAATAAATAAGCCAGAGAAACCTAAACGAAGGTAAATTTAAGCTTGTTTTTTGAAAATAAAAATGTAATTGACTAATTGTTGATATTTTGTTCAAATGGTAATAATGTTTAGGTATTTATTTTAAAAATACCTAAACATTATTATAAAAATACCTGTTGCTTAAATAAAACAATGCAATATATGATATTTGATTTTTACAAAAAATATAATTTGCTCATTAACTCTTGAGAATGACTATATAAAATGTGATTTTTTTGTATTCTCAAGTGTTTTTAATTAGTGAAAGAACTAAAAGTGTTTTAAAAAGTGATCATTTAAAAAAATTAGTGTAAGGCTGTAAGTCACTCGTGCAATTCAAAGCATTATCTACTATCTTTGACGTCAATAGTTAAATTCTTTTGCGTTTCTTTATAAGTATTATAACCAGATTTACAAGTTAATATCAGACACTCTATTGTATTTGTATTTTATGTATTTCACTTTTGTAATCAATATTTTTGTTTATAGCGGGCGTGAAGGAGTGGTTAACCTAGTGCATTCAGCTGTTGGTGCAGCTGGTAAAGCTGCTACGGCTGCTTACTATACAGCTAAGGACGTCTATCAAAATCTTCAGACTCGAAATAACGTAAGTTTCCTATGATTTTCATATATACAGTATGTTCTTGTGCTGAATATTTTTGTTCTTGTGCCATTGTTCTTGTTCCTTATGTCTTTATGCTTATACCGTATGTTGTTCTTCTGATGCCCTATGTTCTTATTCTAATGACGTTAATAACTATAATCTCTTGGATTTAAATTAAAACTGAGCAGAACTTATATGTTTATGCTGTGACATTACATTTCTCTATCCTGAAAAACTTCGACTGTAGTTTGATTTCAATTAGCAGTGAGATTCACTATGTAAGATTAGCTATATTAGTTATATTTATCATTTAAGGTCTGCCTATATCTCCAGTCTAGAGTCATAAAAGCGAAAGCCAAACGTGACTGCAATCTGTTGATTATTGTTGTTGTTTTATCAGCAGCAAGGCACAACTTGGTACCCGCAACCAGATGGCACTTGGGCTCCAACTGTATCCAACTGGACACCCTCGCAACAACAATGGACTGCTCCTGAGTCAAACTGGACACCCTCTCAGCAACAATGGACTGCTCCTGAGTCAAACTGGACACCTCCTCAACAACAATGGACTCCTCCTCAGATGGAATCTCCTGGTCTAAACGCTATGATAGACATTGACGATGCAGTGTATATCACGTCTGGTTCAGAGGAAGTAGGTGTCGCCCCCAATGCCATGGAGCAGCTCATTGCGATGGGATTTGGTAACCGAGAGTTGAATGCCAGAGTTTTACAGGCGCATGATGGTAACATTGAGGCTGCCCTGCAAGAACTTCTCTTGGAGAACGAGCAATGGGCTTCTGCTAGACATTAACTATATTGCTTTGTTTCGAATTTTCGGTTAAATTCCCAATAGACTGGATATGTCCATTATCAATGAGAGACATTTTCAACGTTGATAATTTTTGTACTGAACTGTTTACGTTTACTCAGCATTATGTCTGTAATAATTAGAAATTTCTTTAAAACTCTTTCTATCAAATAGTAGACTTCATAAAGCAGATTTTTGCAGATACGTGTGTTCGAGTTTGAGGTAGGACCAACTACTGAAGATACTTTAGCTAGAAAACCGTCTTCAGACTCTGATGCTTTTATGTTACTTTTAGAATTTACAGTTGCAATTAGCTATCGTTTTAGCTTCAGAACAATAAAGGTTTCGGCTAAGCGTGTAGTTTTAGCTTCAGAACAATAAAGGTCTCTGCTGGACGTGTTTTCTTCGATTTTTTAAAAGTTTAAATAACTTTGTTTTTATACACTAATGTGCAATTTTCAGCTCTGTAGAATATTTTGTACAATTTAGACCAAATCTGCTGCTCAACTTGTCTGATTATATATTATAGTTTGTGCATATACTGTACACTTTAGCCGTTTTAAATTAATTTTATGCATAATTTTATTTAGGCATTATGATGTTAACTGCAGCTGAAAGTACTGCCTGCTTTCATGTGGATTTGCATTGACTTGAATTTTGTCTACATAGACCTATTCTCTATTTCCTCTGTTTTAGTTTAAAATGTACTTAAAGCTGTGATTGTCTATGGATGTTCTTGCCTAGTTTATGTGTAGTGTGTATCGTTGGATACAATTCACCATTTTTCATTCATCATTTTGGCTAAAGCTTGGCCAAGATGTTATTTTCATTTATACGATGTTTGCCAGAAGGTATGAACAAAATCTATGTTAATAAAATATCTGCCATTAGTGCTACTTATTACTAATCATTAGTGCTGCTTATTACTAATCATTAGTGCTACTTATTACTAATCATTAGTGCTACTTATTACTAATCATTAGTGCTACTTATTACTAATCATTAGTGCTACTTATTTAGTATTAGTCATTAATGATAGTTATTGGGCCTGTCCGTCTACATATATGAAGTGACAATTTTTATGTAAAGACATTTCCTATGCTACATTTTGTTTATGGATTAAAATGTAGACATGGTGTGGTTAAAGAAATATATTTTTCTAGCTATTTGGATAATTTTATTAGCGTCGTTATTTATTAACTTTGTGTACCTGTTTCGCATTTCAATCGTGTCACTAGTGGTTTATGTAGTTAATTTTTTGTATTTTAAACTGCACTATTTCATTACGTGTTAAATATATTTTATTCTTTGTGGACTGGTTTAGTGTATTTTAATGTTGTTTTAAACTAATATTTAATCTTGATATTACCATATGTAATCATTTAAGCCGATTTTAACGTTAGTTTTGTGTCTCGATCGGTGGAAGACGAGCCTTGTATTTGAACCCTATCTCTGCAGCTTTAATGTAGTTTATGATGTAACGATTTTAAAATGCGGTGGGGAGGTTGAATAAGCGGCCACACATATATATCCAGTCGTCGTGTAGTTTACATCAATGAATGGAAACTGTTCTATCACTTTTTGTAACTGTAATGTGATAATTAACATTATAGTTCTAAATTTTGTATTAATTTATAAAAAGCCTTGATTCATTGCTGATCTAAATCAACTCTATCCTTCAACTTGCGGCTGTCTTAAATAAAAATGTCGATTTTGTAAAAGTTTTATAATAAATAAACCTTTTTTAATTGTTACTTTGTGAGGGTGTTGTTGATTTGTAAACCAAACTAAACACCTACATTTATTTTGTTGGCGTTCTAGTGATATAAAACCTTGCCGCAGGTGTTTTAGTCGACTGTGTCTCAGACCCATTTGGCTTTATTCCTGGCTAAAGCTGTAATTTAAAATCCATTGAAATTGATAAAAATTGATAAAAATTTAATGTGATTAAAGTTTATTTTAAAAAATACTTCAAAATTTATATTGCTTTTTAATGTATCATATATCATGACAATCTTTCCTTGAATCCCAGTTTAACTAGGGTCGGATTAGAATTTTTTAGAAATTTCTGGAGTCTAGGAGCTCAGATAACCGAATGCAATTTCTGACGTTGGGTTGGATCTTAGTGCTTCTGTCGTTTTCTACGACATTTATATTGTATGTCGTACAGTCCACGGTTGGTCTATTCTTCAGCAACCCGGACACAACATGGAAGTAATATATATCTATATGTTACATGATGTTAGCATGGGCATAATATAATACAAAATAATACTACATGTATATTTCATTTGGACGAATGAAATGTACTCTAAATGAGTACACATAAAAATGATCACAATAGTAATATATCAATTGTGAAACTTTAACATAGGCTACTCATATCCTTGAGTTTTGACAAAGTTTTATAGTCCTTACTGATTATCGGCTTGTAACGAATCTAAGAATCGATGTTGTCTAGGATGACAGTAGCACTCCACTGTCGAGCTTCGTGCTTGATTTAATTCTTTCTTTATCATTGTGTTGTTTTTACTATGAGATATTAGCGGAGAACTGGATATATCTGAGATAGATATATATACAGTATATAACTATATATGTATATATGTATATATGTATATATATATATATATATATATATATATATATATATATATATATATATACTATATATATATACATGTATATAGATATATATATATATATATATACTATATATATATACATGTATATAGATATATATAGTATATATATATAGTATATATATATATATATATATATATATATATATAGTATATACATGTATATATACTATATATATATACATGTATATATAGTATATACATGTATATATATATATATATATATATATATAGTATATATATATATATATATATATATATATATATAGTATATATATATATATATATATATATACATATATAAACAGGAATTTAACGTCTGGTTCCTCAATAGAATGCAGTGTCAGGGACATCTCTTGCAGACTCTGTACAAACAGACGCCAAAACACCACAGGATGACGACTGAGTATAAAAAGACTACAAAATATAGTGAAATCAAACAGTGCAAGTCCAAGATCCAAAGCGAAAGGGGGCCAGAATTTAGACATAAGGCGGAGAGAGGTGGGTTTTTAGCTTGCCCAGGAATGTACTAATAGAGCTACAAGATTGAAGATCTTGTGGCAGTGAGTTTCATATTGTTGGAGGAGCAGAAAACATGAAGGAGCGTCTGCCAATGGCAGTTCTAATGCCTGGTAAAGCAACAAAGTTTTTCCTGGAGGAACGAAGACTACGAGATGGTTGATAGATTGTTAAAAGGTCAGATAGATATGATAGTTTACCATAATGTAATCCTTTGAAAGCCAAGGAAGCTATATTGAATTTTAGCTGATATTTGGATATATTAGCAGAGATGAAGCTACATGTATTAGCTGAGATACCGATGTTAGCTTAACTGTCGATAGTAGTAAAATTATACCTAAGGAATTGGCATAACTCTTCAGAGCAAGAACACTGTACAGTGTACACATCGCAGGCTATGATATGAGTAAAATATTCTTAAATTTTTCAGTTTATTTCATCATTGACAACTCACATAAGCGAAAACAAAACAATTTTTACTTTGCACAAATTTATCGAATTAGTTTTTGCATTAAGTAAAGACACAATATCAAGCAGATTAGATTCAGTTTAGAGGTATTCAAAACTAATATTTGAGAATATTGTTCAACTAATCTTTTTTTGTTAGAGATATTTGTAAATTTAGTGTAAAATGTGACACTGACACAAAATTAACTGCTATCTAATAAGGCTGCTAAAATAAGATGGATGGGCACATCGGTAGCGCACTAGCCAGGTAAACATTAGGCCACAGATTTGTTTTCAATCTCAACTTCTCAACTCTCTGACTGAACAGCTTGTACTAGAGAACAAACACCGTTAAACTGATCGTTTGGCGATCTGTAAGACTGTAACGGCTATTGTTGTCTTTCAAATCTTCTGAATAATAAATCGGCTTTGTATATCGATTACTGTTAGATAAATGTTTAATATACAAGGCTGCGCAAGTCTCAAATAGCACTAATGCCACGCGGTATAAAACAAACACAGCTACAAGCAAATCAATCAATTATTGGATTTATTAAATTCAATGCTGAATGGAAGACCTCGGGGCTAAATCCACAACCAGTAGCAGAGGGTGTCCCAACGAATCTGTAGTAGAGAAGATCACAGCGAATCTGATATATGGGCGACCGATCAACGAGACACATTTCATTGATAAGCTAATATCAGTTTCTTCTTGCAAGAAGTCCTAAAGTCACCTCCTCTTAACGGAAGCAACTTGTATGACATTGTTCGCATCCTAACTACGATCTCACTATCAGAGAAGCGGCGATGAAAATAATAGAGTCATGCATAAACAGCTGGCAATGCCGTTCCCGTATATATATATATATATATATATATATATATATATATATATATATATATATATACATGTATATATATATATATACATAATATATACACACATATTATACCATATACATGTATATATATACAGTATATAGGCCTATAGTTATGTATATATATAACATTATATACAATATATATATATATATATATTATATATATATATATATATACGTATATATATATATATATATATATATATATAGATATATATATATATATATATATATATATATATATATATATCTATATATATATATAATATATATATATAGCTCTCTTTTACTCTTTTATTTTACACGATTTAACAATAATGAATAACGACCATAAACTATACAGATTTTTGTCAAAACTCGTGAACGTTTCGGAAAACTTTTAAGCCTCACAATACAAGTCCAAAAAGTAGAAGCTGCAATTCGTACTGCGCATTGCACTGTCCATGTTGCACGGAATGCTATGTCTGTTGTTCATTTTGCAAGGACTGCAGAGTCCTAAGAACTGCGATGATTCTCAAATCCTTGATTGCGATACAGTTGCTCCTACACTGTCTGCTAAAAGTTAGTATCGACTTTATTATCCACCTGTAGTTTTCTCATCTTCAGTATCGCCTCTAATTCAGCCGCTCGCGGGGTTCGAAACTGTAACAGTAACACAAAACGTGATACTTCAGTTAAAAATTTATACGGATTAAATGATAAAGTGAGCAAATATAGAATGAACGTTTCACTGATATTAAAGAAGTTTATCAAATAAGGGCAAGATTGCTTTACGATACAGTATACTTGTTTTCTCTCGAACATCTTTTCGCAAGATTATCTTGAAATTGACGACAACATGATAGGCCAATCATAGCTATTGGACTTAAAGTGGAGTCAATAAAAATAGAAGAAGTAGGCGAATAAATAATAGATAGGTCAATAAAAGATAGACCAATAAAAGATAGGCTAATAATTTCGCGGCTTGCTTCCCGTTCGATTGTAAGCTTTCATCTTGTCCTAGAAACTTGCGTATAGTAGCTAACTTGCTAATGTGGCTTTCGTGCAATATATCTCAATCTATTCTATCAACTTGTTTTTACTTAGTACTGTTACAACTCAAAACTGTCTTAAAACGGTTCGTCTCACGTATATTCAATGTAAAATGAAAGGATATTCTACATGTAATTCTACGTTAAATTCTTATTGATAGATTGATTGATTGATTGATGTAGCTAAGCCTTTGATCTAGTTGAAATACAAATTTCCTACAGGTCAGCTCCTCATATTGCATTGTGTATCGTATAAGGCCTAAGTGAACCCTATAAAGTTTTAAAAACAGTATTCTTTATAGAACGGTCTCCAGAAAGCCCCAAATAATCGACAAATTAGACTTTTAAATTTAAGAAACTTGCAATTATCACATGAGAGTAAACTGTTTCAAGAAAATTAAACTACCAGTTTAATTTACCAAAAGTTATTGAATACTTAATAATAAAGATTTAACGCCTGTTTCCTCATACAAGGATGATATCAGGGACGTCCCCCAATCGTATGTCATCTCAATCATATGACGTCCCTGACATCATCCTTGTATGAGGAAACGGACGTTAAAAATTTATTATTGTTATTATTATTATAATAAAAATTACCCTGGGCTGTATAAGGTCCTGAACTAAAATATAAGAGAAAAAGACTTTATTTAATTAAAAGAAAGATGAAAAAATATTTAAAATAGTTCCTCTACGCTCTGGGAGGCCGCATTTACCAATGTGCCACGAATGCATACAGCATTAAAACGCTGGAGTGCGATAGATAGGCGCTGCCATAGAAAGTTTTTTTCACGTTGGTCGCCTGTAATGGCACTGATTCTCCTGCCTAATTCGTTTAAGAAGTCAGAAGCGGCAGAGTTGGTGGGGCCCAATGTCTCAAAAGCAATTGGCAGGAAGATGTAGCTGCTAGAGACTGCGGCATTTTTAAGTGTCTTCCTATTGGCAGCGGCTTCAGCAGTTGAGCTAGCAGCAGCGCATGAAAGGCTGAGATTGCTTGCTGAGAATGTGTCACAGTGACATCCCAATTATTATTATTATTATTATCATTATTATTATTATTATTATTATTATTGTTTTTAATGCCCTGGGCTGTAAAGGGCCCTGGGCTAAAAAATAAGATAAAAGAGGCTTTATTTAATTAAAAGTTTTAAAAAAGAGTGATTAAAATAATTCCTCTACATAATAATAATAATTCCTTATTATTATTATTATTATTATTATTATTATTGGCTCAATACAATTATTACTGGCTATTCTCTCATCCATTCTAGACCAAGGTTTATTCCTGGTTTTGTGCTAACCGTCTTGCTGTTAATCCCTCCAAAACTGAATATCTTTTAATTGGCACTCCTTTGCAAAGAAGTAAAATTTCCAATAACTCTGTTTATTTTCAGAATCTTGCTATTTCACCTTCTCGATCCGCCAAAATCCTTGGAGTCATATTTGATGAAAACCTTGACTTTAAATTCCATATCTCTTCTGTTTGTCGCGCTTCCTTCTTTCAGATTCGTCAGATTGCGCAAATACGTCCATCCCTTACTAGAAGTTCAGCCATTATCCTTGCTAATTCTATAGTTCATTCAAAGCTCGACAACTGTAATTCATTATTGCATGGGTAGCCTACTTCTTCTCTCAATCGTTTGCAGCACGTCCAAAATTCTCTTGTACGTGTTGTTTGTAAGTCCTCTAGACTTCAATTTCGCTCTCTTCCTCTACTTCGCAGTCTTCACTGGCTCCCTGTTAATCAACGCATAAAATATAAAATAGCTCTATTAACTTTAAAAACTCTGCGATTTGGCAAGCCTTCTTATCTGAATTTCTTCTTCCCTATCGTCCCTCACGTACACTCCGCTCCACCGATGCCAATCTCCTCTCAGTTCCAAATGTTCTCACGTCATTGGGCAGACGTTCATTTTCTTACGCAGCACCCACAATCTAGAACTCTTTACCTGCTAATCTTCGCTCTTGTTTTTCTCTTTCAACATTCTCTAGCAAGCTTAAAACTTACCTTTTCCCACCATAGACATAATCAATCTACCCTGACCATTTTTTTGATCACCGGACTGGCTTTCGTTTAGGACCTTACTTCTCCTCCGCACATTTCTTTCGCAGATTGGTCTGGGTGAATTGATCTGTAGTGATGTGTGCTGTTGGGGACGTCCCTGACATCATCCCTGGATGAGGAAACGGACGTTAAACCTTTATTATTATTATTATTATTATTATTATTATTATTATTGTTATTATTATTATTATGTCACTACAAATCGATCGATTCACTCCAAACGATCTGAAAACACATGTGCTGAAGAGAAAGACTTACCCCAGAACGATTTCTCTGCACCAGTATTTGACTATAAACCCTCGGACCTTCCTCTGACCCGAACAGTTGCTCGCAGTTGCTCCTCGTCAGTGCAAAGAGGTGACGTCCCGTGTACTCGCTCAGGACGTCCTTGACGTGCTCGCTGAATCCCTTCAGGATCAGCCAGTCCCGGATCTCCTCAGGACTCGACGTCCTGTCTATAAAGACGAGCTGAACCGATGGCTCCACCCTCCTAGCGGGGCGTGGCTTAATCTGATAGTCTAGGTTGCGCCTGAATTCGTCGTTGATTTCGTCGGTTATAGTGCGCTCTTGAGGAAGTAGCCTTGCAGCTGAATATCATATAGATAGGATTAATGTTAATTAGTATTATACTTTTATTAAAATACTAGTTATGTTATTGATGTTCCTTAAATACAATGTATGTTATTGATGTTATTTAGATACTATATATGTTATTTATGTTATTTAAATACTAATTATTTTATTGATGTTGTTTTTAAATACCATTTAAGTTATTGATGTTGTTTAAATACTATTTATGTTCGTGATGTTAAATATTAATTATTTTATTGATGTTGTTTTTAAGCGTTTCTTTACCAGGATTATTTTTGGAACTGGAATACAGCGAAGCTATTGGTCAGTTTGGATGCTAAGCATTCTGGGGTTGTTGGTCTCTCTCGCATTCAGACTGATAGAGTCACAAATATGGTCATAAGATATAGTCATACGATATGATATATCAATAATTATAGAAAGTGCTTACGTTTAATTTCTTCTGGGTGCGTCGGTAGTACCTTTGGACCATTTCCTGTAAACGGTGAGACTTTGGTAACTGAAAATATTTAAATCGTGAAAAATTATAAACGTAAAAATATAAAAATGCATACCTATAAGCATATTTATTGGTTATCAACATATTTTCTTTCAGAAGTGGTCACAATATTTCAATTTTCGTAAGTTTTATAGGATTCTTCAAATGTAAGCTTTTCCAAACAAAAATCACCTATTATATTTAAAATTGAGCTTAAATAAAATGTTTCGCGTCAATAGGGTAAGGCCTTAGTGAACTCCATTTGGTTATTTAGTTATTTTAATTTAGTATATTTATGTATTTCACGACATTTTAATTGATTCATCTACAAGAAATTCGTTGAATTACGTGGAATCAATTCGCAGTCGAGCTGGTAAGAGCATAATTATACTGGACAGGTAAATGGATAATTGTCTACGCCGTCAAACGACTCTCCATATTACAAAATCTTTCTAAAGTGGGAAATCATGATAGCCTACGGCTTGACTGGACCCGGGATAAAATCCGTCGTAGATTGATTCTACTTTCACCATTGGCTGAGGAAACAGCCGTTAAATCTTCACTGTATCTTCTTCTAATCCTGGTCTTGCCAGTCACTGACATCGCTTTCAAGTGAGGAAACTGACGCTAATCATAGCTTTACCAGCTTTACCAGCTTTTGTATATAAATGAGACCACTTACATTTATGCTCTACATCTGCTTTTAGCGATTCCGCTGTAGCATTAATATGACCACCCGCTCCGTTGGCACCGTTGTCGAACTTGTTCAGAGATGATCCTCCAGCTGATCTCGGGGTTTGAGGAGATGATCTGGATGAGGATGTGTCCGAATCAATCCTCTTTAGAACCGTGTACGGGACGAATCCAATCTGTCCTGAACTATTGGCCACTTTCCACCAGTTCTTTGTGTTATCAAATATCTGCGTAAATGAAGCACGTTGAATTGATGCGAAGTAGGAAGTAGGATCTTGTATCTTTAATAGCTCCATTTTTAGTGTTCTTCAAAATTTTACGTTCAAAGCTCATTTCTATTCAAGTATAATTTATTACAGAAAAGTAAAGATTGATGCAAAAGATTGAAGGTAACGATAACAATCAACACTATAACAACGGAAATAGGCTACATTATTATCTGTTGGTCACCTCGACTCATCCTTAATTAGCTTAATCGAATTAATCAATCAATTCTAGTTTAATATTACCCCTAACAATGTCTCAGAAGCGCCTTAACAAGTAAGTAACAGAGCAGTCCAGAAAGTCTTTACTCGCTATGAATAAATCAAGGCCTACGTTTGTTATGCAGTATCAGCCGTAGACACCTTTTACGAACACGTGTAAGACGTGATAAAACTAATTTGAAAATACGAGAATTCTTAACACTATTTTGAAAAACGAATTTTGAAAAGAGAACTTTGAAATATGATATTTTAAATTGACAAGACTACTTTGAAATAAAAGTTTTGATAAGACTGCAATAGATTAGAATAGAGAAGTTTCGACCTTGCTATAATAAATGTAGCCCATTAAACTATTGTTTGGATTTAAACGCTACAACAGCTTAACCATCGCGCTGATGGAAACTGGAGTACCTAGTTTTGATACTCTCCTTTCTAATTACAGATTAAAGTTTAGAATGCGCTTGCTAGATAATACTAATATGCTAGGTAAGTGTTTTGATGTTCTGTACTTATATGTTTCTATTATATATTATATGTTTCTAGTTTATATGTTCCTATTCTGTAAATAATTATCTTAGAGCTCAATTTATGCACAGCCTATTTGCTTTTATGGTTCTTACACAACAATGCATTGTTGAAAGTGTAAGATTCTTGCATGGGTTATTATGACTGAAATAAAGCAATAAATTAAATAAAAATATACTGCTTAGAATACGAGCTTAGGCTATATAATGATATAGAAAACTATAAATACCTCAAGAATCTCTCCCTCCTTGACAGATAATTCTTTGTCAGTTTTCGACGGCCTACCCGACAGTGCAATGCAAATTCTGTTTTAGAAATAAATAATATTATGGAAATAGACATTTAGGAAAATAATATTTTATGTATAGCCTATTGTTGTTACACGATGATAGACTATATATTACATGCCAATATAATTATATATATATATATATATATATATATATATATATATATATATATATATATATAGGCCTATATATATATATATATATATATATATATATATATATATATTCAATTTTAGTAAAAGTATCTCTAACCTGTGCCCATAGAAAAAAATAACGCAATCAGTATTATACTGAATTCAATTTCCCCTCTAGATCTGCTTTTTCTTCTGACAGTTTCACCAATTTTCTACTAATGCACTGAATATTATCTAAGCTAAGACATCATGTATGACTTAAGAAAGACTCGGTTCAAAACAGAAGATCAGGAATTTTTTAATTTAGTAAAGAAAAATAATTAACTGATTACTGAGTTGCAAACGGGGGGTTCTTTCTCAGATCTGAATCAGAAAAAGAGGCTATTGGATTTCCTCGCAGTCTTTTTTGGCAAGGATACAAACGCCAAATTAACATGTATGAATTTGTTTTAATAATCATAGTATTATAATTATTCAGTAAACTTAATTTCATAAACATTAAAAAACATATTACCCATATAGCATAAAATTGTTTAGATAATAAAATATAATCAGGTGAAATCGAGAACAAAAGTTAAAGTTTATTATTCCAGCGTCAATCAAGTGAATCAATCCCAGTTCTAGATATCGCTAGCTGTACATAACTAATCATGAGATTTATAGAATTAAGTCAACTCTTTAATTATGCTTTGTCAATCAATCAATTAATTAATTAATCAGCAGAAGTTATTTGAGATATACGTAGCACTCACTCGGCCCTGCGTGCGATCAGCTGACGCCGGAACCTATCCTG
This sequence comes from Enchytraeus crypticus, assembly GCA_905160935.1. Taxonomy (NCBI): domain Eukaryota; kingdom Metazoa; phylum Annelida; class Clitellata; order Enchytraeida; family Enchytraeidae; genus Enchytraeus; species Enchytraeus crypticus. The sequence continues at coordinate 29,379 of CAJHZI010000323.1, forward strand.
ATCGTCTTCGTCTGATATCATGTCCCGGGGGTTCATCTTGTATCCGGTGGAGGCTTTATCTATCACCGGGATCACCGGAGGCTGCTGACGCATCTGAACAGAACTGACGGAGGATTGGGACCTGGATACGGGCTTGGATACGGGGTACCTGATTAACGACCAGTATAGTTGACTATTCTCAATCTTCATCTTCATGATTTCTTATTAGTTAAATACTGAAAGCTGGTAAAGAATAATGTTAACGTCAGTTTCCTCACTAGAAAGCGATGCCAGTGACGGGCGAGCCCAGGATTTTAACCCCGCACATACTGATCCGTAGTCGAATAACTTACCGACATCGCCACTGGCTCCAGCGTTTGGCGATGTCGGACTATAGGGAAGAGTTTAACTATTCTCAGTCGATTCTCAATCGAGCTGATAAGAGAGAACAACTGGAAAAATGAATGGAATAAATGAAATGAACAATGAATGACATGAACAATGAATGAAATGATTAATGAATAAAATGAACTATGAATGAAATGAATAATGAATTAAAGAAATGAATAATGAAAGAATGAATTGTGAATGAATATATAATGAATGAAATAATAATGAATGAAATGAATACTGAACGAAAGGAATAATGAATGAATGAATAATGAATGAAATATACAGTATATGTGAGAATATGTAAGATAGCAATGGAAATAATAAAGTAATAAAAAAGCACAGCTACCTGGTGTCCAGTCCATTGTAATTGTTCTGCTGAATAGAGCTGTAACTGGATACGTCCTGTTCACAACAGAAAAGTCGTTTAAGTAATTATTTTAATCAAACTTATATTCAAAACGAAACTGCACTTCAGGGAATTAGAATTGCAGCTTAGTCAAGATAAACAAAACATAGGTCGTTATTGAAATTCGATTACCGATGATATTTTGAAATAAACATTTAGTTTTTAAATTGTGCGATTTGTTATGGATATACAGCCATATTGGCACGTTTAAATAATCAATAACGATAGGTTCAACTAGTGCTGCAAATAAATGAAGAAAAAAACAATAGTAGATGTAGATGAAACCAGAGATGGGTAAATTACTACATAGAATCTACAATTAATCTAATTAATCTAACAATTGAGCACAATTGATATCAACAACCTGATGAGAGAATCCCTGAAGCTCAGCCTTTATCAGCGTAATAAAAGCGCGCCCAAGAAATAAAAGTTTAAGTTTTCAGCTGATTTCTTATTGCGATCCTACGCTTACTGAAGAGTGCATGTCAACGAATAAATAAATAAATAACTAAATGAAAATATTCAATATGAACGAACGAAAAATTGAATGATATAAGGTATTAATTATCCAATCTGTACGAGTAAAAATTATTTACCAATATTAATCTAAAACATTACATTTCAGGAGCGATTGGAAATAAAATAATACATTTAGAATTAGCTATAGAATAACAGAATATAAATTAAAGCCACTCCTACATCTGACATGTTTCTGTGAAGTTGAGCCCCGCCCACAGAGGTCAAGGCCGCTACCCCCACTCCCACATCCTCCAGCCTCGAGGTGTTGGGGGACCAATCGTCGAAAAAATGTGGATAGTAGGGGGGGACAGACCCTGGCCAATTCTTTCTGCAAAATTAAAAGTAAACATTTTAAATGTATTAAATCAAACATTTTCCCCGTGTTGTGTCCGTGTTGTTTGAAGAATTGACCAACCCGCGACTGCACGTGTCGTAGAAGGTGACTAAAGCATTAAAATCCACACCAACGTCAGAAAGGGCATTCGGTTGGTGAGCGCCTAGGCTCCAGAAATTTCTATAAAAAGTTAAACGAATGGAAAAGTCTTAAATAGGGGATTGACTGATGGATGATATGATGTAGGACAGAGAGGATTTGAGACAGTCCATTCTTATCCCGACCCTAGTTAGACTGGGATTCAAAGGAAGATGATGATGAAATCAAAAATAGGAAATATAGTAGTGGATAGACACATAAATTACATTTATTATTTGTTATACTGAGTTATTTACAGGAGTTGGCGACTTTAATACTTAATCTGTTCTATACCAAGTAACAATAGATACTATGGAAATCTTTAGTATAGGCTGGTATAAGCTAATCTTCTCACAAATTTCCATTCTATATATTCGTTTAAAATAGGAAGTAATAATTTGCTATTATATTTGCCCTATTGACAACAAATTTCTAGTCGTTAAAAATGTGTAATCTCTAACTAAAATTTCATTGTTAGTGCGTTTTGTCCTCAAGCTTGAATGTTATAACCTCGATATTTGATTGTACTAACCTCAATTTGATGGTACTAACTGATTATTAACTAACTTCAACACTTGGTAGTGCTAACTTACCATTAACGAACTTCAACACTAGTTTATACTGACCTCAACACTTGATTGTACTAACATTAACACTTATTGCACTATCCACTACACTTGATAATACTTCAACACTTGATAGTACTTCAATACATGTTTGTACCTCCTCAACAGTTGATTGAACGAACCTCAACACTTGCTTGTACCAACCTCAACACTTGATTGTACTTCAACACTTATTTGTACTAACTTCAACACTTGATTGTAACTCAACACTTGATTCTACTTCAACGCTTGTTTGTACTTCAACACTTGTTTGTACTTCAACACTTGGTTGTACCTCATCACTTGATTTTGCTTCAACACTTGTTTGTACTTCAGCACTTGTTTGTAATTCAACACTTGATTGTACCTCAACACTTGATTTTACTTAAACACTTGTTTGTACTTCAGCACTTGTTTGTAATTCAACACTTGATTATACTTCAACACTTGATTTTACTTCAACGCTTGTTTGTACTTCAACACTTATTTGTAATTCAACACTTGATTATACCTCAACACTTGATTTTACTTCAACACTTGTTTGTACTTCGGCACTTGTTTGTAATTCAACACTTGATTATACCTCAACACTTGATTTTACTTCAACGCTTGTTTGTACTTCAACACTTTATTGTTCTACAACACGTGTTTGTACTTCAATGCTTGTTTGTACTAACCTCAACACTTGATTGTACTTCAACACCTGTTTGTACTAACCTCAACACTTGATTGTACTACAACACTTATTTGTACTTCAACAATGTTTGTACTAACCTCGGCACATTCCACGCTTGGCCTAGTGACGTAAAGAGGTCAGACTCCAGTGACGTCATGCAGTTGCTAAGCAACGTGAGCGCGTCGTCATTTAGCAGAGGTGAATAAACTTTGGTGGCTAGAACAGAAGTCCCAGTGGAGGGGTCAATACTGGTGTCTATGATTAGCTGCAGTGGACTGAACAGATAGTGGATCAACTCCGGAGCATTAGGATTGCGGATGTGTGACTTCAGTTTAGCCTACAAAATAAGATCAATAAGATAGAGTAGAGGAAGAGGCTCAACCTTTATGTTTAGTGTCAGTGAATGTAAGCTACGAGGTGACGGCTGGATTTGAACCCTGTACCTACAGCATAACTGATCCGAAGTGGAACCACTTACTGTATACTACTGGATAGGATCAAACTAAAACTACTGCCTTTTGATAACTTAGTATTATATACTGTCACAAAGGTTGCCTGAGATTTACAGCGTTTGTTGATTTATCTTGAAATCAGCTAAAGAGGCGTTTCTAAGTTGTCCTCATTTCAACATTAACTGTTGACAACAAAGACAACAGTGTGATAGCAATGTGTAGGTGACGTTTATGTGTATGTTATCAAAGTGTACGTGATGTGTACACATGATATATGTTTTATTAATGCGTTTCTTATGGGGTTGTAGCTACAACGATGGTTTTCTGCTGAATATTCCAACTTTTAATCTTCCCAGAAGCGACTGAAATTGCATTGCCTAACAGTCGATATAGGTACCTTTACTATGCCTTGGAAAAAGAGGCAGGGGCAGGACAAGATTAGGTATGTTAGATGATTTAAAGACCCACTCATATGCGGAAATGAAGAAGAAAGCGGAACAGAGAGAAGAGTAGAGGCGTTATATACCATGGACCTGCCAGTAGGCAGTGCACTTAGAGAGAGACTCTACCTTTAGGGAATCTCTGTAATTCGTATCCTTTAACTTGAACAACTATGAAGTTAAAATATATTCTCTAAGTGCTTCTTTAGCTCCTTCAGAGACTCTTAAACAGAAGCAGCATTCGTCTGGTCTATCACAGAGTGGCCCTAAAGACTACACAACTGCTGACTATATCTTAAATTGTGTATTATAGGAAATCAAGTTGAACTTACGAACATATTGAACTTACCAATTAAACTAAAATTAATTTATTTAAAGTAAATTAAATTAATCGAAAGATCTAATCTGGAGACACTAGTAAAACTGGGATTCATTTGAAGAAGATGATGATGATACAAATGTTACTAAAGTAAACTAAATGAAGTAAGATTAAATAAACATTCTTTTATAAAACTGCGCATACCAATAGATTGAAAGCCAATTTAAACTTCTGCAGTATGTCGACGTAGTCAGCGGCAGGAGGGGGTCGAGCTCTCATTCCCAGCATACCGTCTGTTACACAACCCGGCAAATATAATAAAAATAATACGATACATCATGGTGTTTTAATAATAATAAATATATATATATATATATATATATGATAATTATATTTTTATATAATAGTATTTTATTATATTATCATACATCTTACAAATTAAATTTATATTTTATATTATTTTATAGGCCTATTATATTATATTATATTATAATATTCCCGACCCTGGTTAAAATAAGATTCAAGGGTAGAGGATGATGATTATATAACATTGGCCTAATATAATGTTAGTAAAAAACTGTCTGTCTAAAATGAAAAAAAAACTATCTGTCTAAAACTAAATGTCTGGGTTTTTGAAGAATAGAACAACCATAAATTCAAAGTGTCGTTGAGGATGACAAAACACTAAGATCAAAACCTACGTCAAAATGGGCATTGGGTTGGAGAGCAACCATGCTCCACAACTAGCTACAAAATGTTCTAAAACTAATGGAAAAGATCCCCATCCCACAAAGAATAGTGAAGAATGTCTATTCGTATCCCGATCATAGCTATGCTAGTATTCAAGGGTATAGCGAAGCTGAATTTTTATATTATACATGCACCTGACCGTATTATTGTGCTATAGTGGTATTATTATAAAAGTCAACATAATGACTTCTATCGGTGAAGAACTGTGGGGTAAATATTCAGTGCATAGAATTATTATACTTCACATTTGGACTCTAGAGTGCCAACTTATCAACGTTTCAAACAGGCTTGTTCGGTCAAACAAAAGCTTCTGATGCAGAGACTCAAAGGTAGTAGATGAGGCAGTAGAATCTTTCGATGAGCTATTCTTTCCCGATTAAAATTGAATTTTTTACTGACCATGAAATTTTGTAAGATTTAAGAGATTGCTACGGCAGTATCGAAACCAAATTCCAATCGGGGGGTCAATCTTATAGTTGTTGAAATACAACGACTGTCTTATTCAAAAGTACAGCAATTAGCTACAATTTTCAAAAAAATCTTCACAAAGCCATATTATACAATAGCATGTGCAATTAATATTACACGATGTGAATAGAGAAGCAGTTTTGTACATACTTTTGTGCATACTCAGACACACTATAACGATGTTAAACCTTTAGTATGCAATTAACAGCGTCATAAAGCGCCCCCTGCACATTCTTGATGATTATTAGTAAGACAGTTTTCGAGTGGCAATAAATAATTATGGTTGTATTTAAGTTAAAGACATCAAGCCATTGATAGAATTGTACGTTAGGAAGTACTTGAACTTGTTTCAATAGCTCAGTCTGTAGAGCATCATGTAACGTCGTGAAATGTTAAATGTCTCTTCTTGATGTCGTAGACTCGACTTTGGCAAATCAGACTAAAATGTCTGGCTTCAAGACATGAAACATGGAAACGTCTGAACGATGATTGGTTTTCATTATCTCATGGATCCTTCTTTTAGTGCGAAGGTGGAGTAGTACATCTCTTCGCCTTCAATCAAAGTATTGTATTGTTATTTATCTTGTATTTGCATTACTTTCTAATGGTTTCTTTTGTATTATTATTTACCTAACTACATGCACGTTCCTATTGCCTGTATAATCTGTGCTGTTTTGATCAAATAAACGATACTAAACGTAAAAAGTGGTTGATGTTGTCATTGACGACATCGAGCACTAGGATGAATAATTGTATAATTGTCAGCAGCAAAAATTGTTATAGCTGCTGCTGACAATTATACATGTTGTTGAGTTAACTATCTCACACTGAGATAGTTTTCATGCAGGGTAACTACAAAGAGGCTATTATTGCTATTAGTGAAATTCCAGGTTCTTAAAGAAGTTGTAGAAAATAGGAGACACTAATTAATAATAAGCAAATTAGAAATTATGTTTAGTATGTGTTTTAACAGGTAAGAAATACGAAGATATAACTTCTGCATATCTTAAAACTCTCCAGATAAAGTTGATTAGATAGACCAACAGTTCCCTATAGAAAGAAACACAAATAGGAAGATGAGACAGAATTATAATCTGTAATTCTATAATTGACTAATAACTGCTCGGTTTCGTTCATACCTAATTTCGTAAACGAAATAAACAAAGATAAGATATCTAAATAATGAGATAGTGAGTTAGTGACTGTATGAGTGATTGAGTGATTGATTCAGTGAGTCAGTGAGGTGAGTGATTGAGTGAGTGGGTGAGTGAGATGAGTTAGGTGAGGGAATGATAAAGCTGGTAAAGCTAAGGTTAACGTCAGTTTCCTCACTCGAAAGCGATGTCAGTGACTGGCGAGCCCAGGATTTGAACCCGCACCTACTGATCCGCGGTCGAGTATCTTACCGACTTCGCCACTGGCTCGGTTTCGTTCATACCTAATTTCGTAAACGAAATAAACAAAGATAAGATATCTAAATAATGAGATAGTGAGTTAGTGACTGTATGAGTGATTGAGTGATTGATTCAGTGAGTCAGTGAGGTGAGTGATTGAGTGAGTGAGTGAGTGAGATGAGTTAGGTGAGGGAATGATAAAGCTGGTAAAGCTAAGGTTAACGTCAGCCAGTGGCGAAGTCGGATGAGTGAGCGAGTATGAGAAGCGAGTGAGTGAGTGATTAATTGATTGATTGTGTAAGTGACTGACTGAATGAGAAGCAAGTGAGTAAGTACGGTCAAGGAACTACCTCCTATCCCTGATCCGCCACTTCTGTTTTTCCTACGTCGAGTTAGCTCACGGAAGGCGTTGGCAGCCTGTTGTAGTCTTCCTACGAACTTCTCGATGTCGTCAAAGCAGTGATTAAGCGTCTCCTGCACGACACATATATAGATACTTTACCAATACATAGATACTTTACTAATAAGAAAACAGTAGATACAATAATAGAAATATAATAATAGAAGCAAGCCTAATCATAAAAATTACGCAGACCTCAAGCGAGAGATTCTAGCAATGAAAACAGGTGCTGTACTTTAAATTCTTTCACTTCCGCGTGGCAAAGTAAAACAGTATTCAACAATATAGTTTGTAAGCATATTAAAGTAAATAAAAGTACCTAATTCTGTTTAGATAGTGAACAGCATGTCAAAGAAACTCTGTATTATTTATCAAATAACTTTGACTATATGAGTTTTCACATTGTCAAGACTATATCGACTGCATACATGTAGTTCATGCGGTCTTATCAATTACACTCTCCTAACAACATCAACAGATGTCGTAACGGACGTTATATCATTCTAGTTTGAGTAGACTAATATTACTGACTATTCTTTCCATGGTGACATCGCTGTCTATGCTCAGACTCGTGTCTCGACTGAGAGCTTGGCGGAACATTTGTCCAGGTGCTGGGCCAGCTCGGTACGATATAGTTGCTGTGGCTGAACAAACAGTAGAGAATATTATATTAGCAATATCCATGACAACATTAAACATATGCGACTCTGATACACACAACTTTATTCATGATATATTATATATATATATATATATGTATATATATATATATATATATATATATATATAATGATATATTATATATATATATATATATTATATAAATATATATATATAAATATATATATAAATATAAATATATATATATATATATATATATATATATATATACATATATATATATATATATATATATAAATATATATATTAATAGAGAGGTTTAAAGAGAGCAGCAACACTGTTACTACTGCACATTGTAGAATCGTCAGTGACACTATCAAGCACTATAAAAATATATGTTTTATTTCAATTCGAATTGTATTTGTCATTTTAATTCTAGCTGCTGCCTCAAAAAATCCGATCCAAGTACAACGTAACGATTACAGACGTTTAGAACAACAAGATAAGCAACAACAACAGTAACTATTAGAAAAGCAGCATAAACAACAACAATAACAACAGCAGCAATTATAATATCAAGATAAGCACCAACAACAACAATTGCAATTAGAGCAGCAAGATAAACAACAACAACAATAGCAATTAGAGCAGCAAGATAAACAACAACAACAATAGCAATTAGGGCAGCAAGATAAACAACAACAACACTAGCAATTAGAGCAGCAAGATAAACAACAACAATAGCAATTAGAGCAGCAAGATAAACAACAACAACAATAGCAATTAGAGCAGCGAGATATACAACAACAACAATAGCAATTAGAGCAGCAAGATATACAACTACAACAGTAGCAATTACAAAAGCAACATAAACAACAACAACAGCAACAATTAAAATAGCAAAGTAAACAACAACAGTAACCATTAGAAAAGCAAGATCAACAGTAGCAATTAGTACAGTACGATAAACAACAACAAGAGTAACAAATAGAGCAGAAAGATATACAACAACAACCATAACAGTAGCAACTAATGCTCTAATCTCGTCAGTGACAACTTCGAGCACTGTGGAACCAAAACCAAGCCGATGACAAAATAGAAGAATGTTCAATAGACAATGAAATCCAATACATGGAAAGAAGTTCAATAACTATGAAACTACAACAACATTAAAAAGAGCTAAATTTTTAGTAGCAAAAGCTACCAAAAATTACAGGACAAGACGTTGTCTCTTATTTTATTTCTTATTCTTATTACTGAGAAATCAATACAATCACTTTAAATAAATTTAATTTTTCAACTTTCAAAGGCAACTTGCAGCTTTCTCCGCCCCACGTGAAAGTGGAACCTAGAAAGTAATAGTGGAAACAGGGGGCGGGCGATTTATGACGTACACGTTTGTCTAAAACATGCAGTGACAAGCTATGTTAAATATGAAAGTAAGTGTCTAAAGGTAGCTTGAAGTGCACAGAACTGCAGTAACAAAATAGGCTACTGTTCAGATGCAGGAAACTAGAAAGGGAGATCTTAAAAATCTAATCAGACGTTGTCTGCAACTGTACGGATATTTTGGTATCAGATCTATTTTTCGTAACATTCCCCGTTCCTTAAAGAGGTTAATCATCTCTCTCAACTAGCGATGTAGTGAGGAGAATTGTAAACAAATACATGAAGAAAGCTAACCAGAACAGTCACTTGATTCATAAGTGAATAGTTTAGTTTTAATTACATTGTGAATAACAAGGGTTTCTTGATTCACTATTGCTTTAGTCATAGTTTGCAGAAATGGAAAACTAGTCTCAATGTTTGAATAACGTTAGACCCCCTGAGTTACGTATTCTGATGCGAACAGCTTAGTTCTTGATACAAAGTTACCAGTTGCAAATGATTTCGAAAATAGTAAACCATAAAATTATTCAGGAGCAGTTTATTGAATCATAAATATAAAGGTTTCCGATGATGATGTACTTATTTACTAGACATGCAGCCATCGAATTATATCGACAGTCTAAAACTCTTTATAGTCTCTATATCATTAATTTCGGTACGTTTTACGTATGAACCTCAAAATCGTTTCATAGATTTTACGATCTGTGTTTTTACGATCTCTTCTGAATAGCGTTACTACTTGATTTTTAACTGCGAAGATATAACATAAACTTCAGTCGGTTGAAAAGCTGCAACGCCCTTTTATTCGCCAAACTATTAGTGCGCTAGCGCACACAATTGTTCTCTATCTCTTTATCTCTTCACAAGTGACAATAAATCTGACAAAGACGATCATCAAGCAAAGGTCGTGAAATTCTTATCTCAAGAGAATTTGTCGCAGCTTAAGTTATTCAATCAATTTCTAATCTGATTACGCAGACTATTCAGAGTCCCATCAAAATGAGTGTTTAAATAGATCTCAATAATAAATACTACGACGTTTAAATTCTGCTTCCTCGTCCAATAATGATATCATACCAGGGACGTCATTTTATGCTAGGTAAAAGTTAAACTAAGTTTAACGCCTATTTCTTTTTCACAAGGGACGCTGTCAGAGACGCTCCTGTTGGGATTTCAACCGACAGCATTATGATTTTCAGAAAAGCGTGCTATCCAATCGGTCATTCAATCGGTACTATGGTATTACGAGTGGAACGATTATTCTGTAACAGATTTAAGCAGTGAGCCTTTGAATTTAATGAACATGTTAATTTACAGTTAGATATTACAGTTAGATATTACAGTTAGATATTACAGTTAGATATTACAGTTAGATATTACAGTTAGATATTACAGTTAGATATTACAGTTAGATATTACAGTTAGATATTACAGTTAGATATTACAGTTAGATATTACAGTTAGATATTACAGTTAGATATTACAGTTAGATATTACAGTTAGATATTACAGTTAGATATTACAGTTAGATATTACAGTTAGATATTACAGTTAGATATTACAGTTAGATATTACAGTTAGATATTACAGTTAGATATTACAGTTAGATATTACAGTTAGATGTTACAGTATTTCACTTCAGTTGCCTTCAAATGATATATCCATGACAGTAAGCTAGAAACAAATGAGTTAACGTTTGAACTAACCACTGAGGTAACTAAAGAGTTAACTAAATAGTTAACTAAAGAGCTAACTAGAGAGTCAACTAAAGAACTAACTAAAGAGTTAACTAAAGAGTTAAATAAAGAGTTATCTTAAGAGTTAACAAAAGAGTTAACCAAAAAGTTAAATACATAGCTAACTATAGAGTTAACTAAAAAATTAAGTAAAGAATTAACTAAAGAGCTAATTAAAGAATTAACTAAAGAGTTAAATAAAGAGTTAATTAAACAGTTAACTACTGAGTTAGCTTAAGAGTTACCTAAAGAGTTACCTAAGAATTAATTAAAGATTTAAATAAACAGCTAACTACTGAGCTAACTAAACAGTTAACTGAAGAGTTAGCTAAAGAGTTAACTAAAGCGTTAACTAAAGGGTTAACTAAAGAGTTAACCAAAGAGTTAGCTTAATAGCTAACTGATGGTTCCCTTTGCCTTCCTCGGTTTTGGCTTTATCGCCTCTTACTACACGTGCAAGGTGCTAATGGTTGTCTATTCTTCAGTGTCTCGGATACAACAAGGGAAACTGATCTAATTACAAATAATATCTTTAAAGTTAAGCTTTACAAAACTCTCTAGTGCTGTATAGCTGATTAGCATATCTAATTGACAACGTTACTAGTTACTAGCCAAGTACATAGCTACAGTAAGTTAAACCCCCATTAACCTTCATCATCCTCTGACTGTAACCATGACATTGACCCTACCGTAGAAAACCAATCAAAACCTTGACCCTACCTTAGTAAAATAATCAAAACTTTGACTCTATCTTAGAAACCAATCATGACCCTGACCTTATTTTAGAAAACTAAAGATATGAATTTATACAATTTAAGAAATGCATGAAAATGTAACGGTCGTCCTGTCGATTGGAACATCGTTTTCCGGTTTTCGAGTTAGTGCTAGAAAATAAGAAAACCTTGACTTGTTGAATAAAGCCTGAATATGGCCATTAAAAACTAAAATCGTGCATCATGCTCACTTGACACTGAGATATGCAATAGCACTATTAGCTTATACTTACAGAACAGTTAATTACAATTCAGAACTAGTACAAGCATCCTGTGGCATGCAACCTCATCAAATACTGTACACCTAACAGCTACGCATGAGATTAGCATAAATATAGCATAATAATATTTGTGACAACTCAATGACAGCAATATAGCCCGCAACTGTTTACAGCATGCAAAGAGTATTGCTTTGAAGCTAGTTAGGTTTAGCTTTGTCTTTTAATAAAGACCCCGCCATGTTACAAAATTACAGCTATACTGTATAGTTTCAATACCTGCTGACTGAACCAGATTAATGATGAAAATATTTCGCTATTGAAGACTTGATAAATTGATTTTTGTAAAATTAATCAATTACATTAGAAAAATGATCAAAGCGACATTAAACCCCTAATAATATTACTCGCGATTTTGGAACGAAATTAGCAATAGCTATAGTGAGGAACATTTTCAATTTAAGAGAAAACGATTTTAGAAAAATGACAGGAAATCTTTGATATTACCTTTCGTTAAGCATTTAGATTTCCTCAAATTTAATCGAATAAAATGGCACTTAAAGAAATTGTTAGTAAAATCTTTAAGGTATTAATTGAAGTTGCAGCTCGCTTTACAATTTTCTGTTACGGTTAACAGCTTTACAAATTTGCTGTGTAGATTTAATTCATTCAGAAAAATCGATGAATGCGAATATAGTGTAAATACAGACACACTGCCGACATTTGCGACATAACACACCTGTTTTTGATTTTTGTGCATGAACGAACTAGTATGGACGTCATATAAAAACTACGAGGGTGTTTAACAACAATTTGAGGTATTCCATTGTCACAATATTGTAGACCAATACCAGCCAAACATTAATCCTGCATACAGGTAGCACACAAGATTTTATAGTGTTCGATGTTGTTATGGACGACAGCAGCACTCAAATTGTTATTGTGTATAACAATCGAATAAAAGATTGAACGACAATAGAATATGATTATCTTTCAATGGATAAAACTGACTTTAAAAACGAGGGTTTCTAGGAACTGCCATACATGTATCTCCTTCAGTTGGTATTCGCTCGCAAGGCGATGTGAATTACTCTCAAAATTAGAATTGCACTGCGATTAGGACACAAAATTCTGCTATTGATTTACTTACCTCTGATAGTAATGATAAGTTTAGCAATTTTTAACTTTCAACCAGTTATTATTTTTGAATTTCAACTTTCAACCGACTGTTAATTTTAACCTAGACGTCTAGCTTCATTGTTGTAAGCCTGTATGGCTCCATGTTTCTTGTTTTAAACAATGCGACAAGTTTTAGGAAAAAACAATACTGCAGAATAGACCCTCTATGAGTGGTATGTGATTCCCAGATGTCCCATATCTCGAGATTTTCGAACCAATCACGGATGCTGTATAAGTTCCATTAAAGTATATTTCCGACAGCCTATTGCACTAAAATCCTCAAGAAGTTTACTGAGACAGAATTAAGGAAGTTTTAAGATCTTAAAAATACTGAACATAATCTTACATTTGCTTGAAGAGATATACTCGATATTGCTTTGAAGCTTTTAAACTCTTATACTGCGTAGTGTAGACATATCAATAAATGGGACTTAGTCTTAGCGTTATCTAACATGAAGAAGAACTGTTAACTGAATTCTGCATGGCCATGCTATGCATAAAGTGATCATCAAGTGCTCTGATTAAGTGAGCCGGTGTCAAATGAAGAATGAACTTTGCTTAATATTTGCAATTTCATAACGTATAGTGTAGTATAGTGAAATGCCACTGGCATTTATGATTACAATGTCATTAAGAATCTTTGCTGATAGAACGGGCCTAAAGTCAGAAGTCATTTACAAAACTCTTGAACTAGATATTTTTAGCCACCGTATGCATTGCTTTTAGTACGCAGCGAAATCATATTTACCGTTCTATTATAATTAGTTAAATAAAGTAATCCAATTACTCTTTATAGAAAATAGTCAGACTAATATGTGACCAGCGACGTGTTAATTTATAGACCCCATTCATGTAAAAAATAAATATGCCGATTGATGATATTATTACCAAACATTATCTAATATAGACAATGTGCTAATGTAGTAAGGTATTAAGGAAGCGGATCAGTTACAATTAATACAAACGTGAGAGAGAGAGAGGGAGAGAGATAGAGAGAGAGTGAGAGAGAAATAGAGAGAGCTAATGACAATGATAGAGAGAGAGAGAGAGAGCCAGAGAGAGAGAGAGAGAGAGAAAGAGAGTAAGAGAGAGAGAGATAGAGAGCTAAAGATAGAGATAGAGAGAGAGAGAGCCAGAGAGAAAGAGAGAGAGAGAGATAGATATGATTTGAGTTATTCTAACCCAGGCGCTGTGACTCTAGCTCATAGTCATCCTTTCTCTTCGCAGCTAATCTTGGACTCGAGACTGACTGCTTCCTGCTGGAACTAAATAATACAATAGTTCACAATCAATCCAGTGCTCTGCTAGATGATAAGCCTATGGAATCAATTCTTATAAGCGCCTAAAATCTAGTTCTGTAAGATAATGGCACCATAGACCAAGTGGTTCATGGCATACAGCTTTATTTTCATTCAAAACTTGAATTGCTGCCTAGCTCAGTCATGATAAATCAAATTACCGTAGCTAGTTTTTTATTAGCTATGTATTAGGCATCTTTGAGACAGTCTTTCACTAAAAATTGCATCAGTTTGACACTGGAAGACACTCGCAGTTTACTATATAGAGTTTAGTTTTCACCCAAAAGTATCCAATAAAAGTGGTAAAAAGCCTTATAGAGCTAATTCTATTGGCTGCTAAGTCCACTTAGCAGCCTACTATAAAGAGATACATACTGAGAAGATCCAGCTCGGTTTCTAACCGATGGCATACTACTTACCAGACAATCATGCAATCCTCATAGTTATGTCATGTCATGTGATCATCTTGGGGCTAGTTACAGCCAAAGATTTCTATATGATGTTCCTCCACAAAACTCTA
The DNA here is from genome assembly GCA_905160935.1 of Enchytraeus crypticus. Classification (NCBI taxonomy): domain Eukaryota; kingdom Metazoa; phylum Annelida; class Clitellata; order Enchytraeida; family Enchytraeidae; genus Enchytraeus; species Enchytraeus crypticus. The sequence continues at coordinate 44,386 of CAJHZI010000323.1, forward strand.
TTCTTTGCCATTTCCTGGATGTTCATTCATTCTGTTCCTTCTGTTCTTCCATAAATGCTAACTCTAACAGCCTTCAAGTCTTAATCGAGGCAGTCATTCCATCTTCTTTTAGGTCTTCCCGCTGTTCTCTTTCCGTCCGATCCACTTAATTACAGATGTGTAAATCAATTATATCATTATTTTATAAAGTTCTTGGCTTATTGGATCAATTTATTGTAATTTGAGGCGTGGACTTCCTACTTACGATATTATAAGATACATGTATATTACCAACCTGAAGAGGCGGCCTTCTTTAGCGGCCTTCAAGTCTGCAACCACATCCTGCGCCTAAGAAATAGAGCAACTAAACGGTGAAGTCAGTAATTCAAATTGCATTAAATACAACATATTTATTATGATTCATATACAAAGATGGATGCATTAGTTACTGACCTTGATCTGAACCTTGATTTTAAAATATTGTTTATCATTGAAAGAGCAATCATGGTAAAATAATAGAAATATACTAAGTATTGCTGCACTCAGTTAGAATTGAGTCTGTATTCCATTGCAGCTACAAAAACTGATTGCTTTCATATTGTAGGCGTCCATAGGTCCTTCTGAAAGGAAGGAATATATACTGCGTAATGGAACATTACGGCAGTATCGTTTTGGCAAAAGTAGGCCTAAAGAAAAATTCCGTGAAGAAATTATTCCGAAAGACAAAAGAAAATTAAAGAATACTAAAATTAAATTAATATTCTAAATTATTTTATTAGTTTACTGTTTAATTAATAAAAGAATAAACTAAAACAATTAAGACTTCAATGAGAAAGCAATTTCAGAGCTGAATCGAATTAAAATCAAAACATTTACTAAATTTATGCTCAGCGGTTGGTGGCTGAGATGGTATGAGGATCGATCTCTAGCAAGAGGCAGCGAATTCGAAATTTCACTGACTCTTTTGTGCTTGCGATACTATAACTGACGTTAAAGATAAACCTTGTAGCATTTTTTCATTGGGAGAGGACATGATTTAATGGTTAAAGTGTTCGCCTCAGAAGCCAGTAGTCTGGGTTCAAAGCCGAGGTAAGTCAACAACTAAAGGATATACTCTAGGGCCCCAGGAGGGTTAATCGTACATCAGAGCTGCTGTTTGGCGCCATCAACAGCAAAGATGTGATTAATCTTGGATCGTATTTATTGTAAATCGTGCGTCTTTCATGTGCCTTGCTACAACTTTTGACTGAATTTCTGAATTTTGGTTCGCATCGTTTACTAACCCTAAACTCATCGATTTCATATGATTCCAAGGTGCTCAATTATTATTATTTATATTAACAACGAAAACTTATATGGCAGTGTCATGGCCTAACTCGGTCTTCGAGACTACTTTACAGAAAGAGTTCAATAGTAATAATAAGCTAAATAACAATGTTGTCATGCACATCAGAAGCACTCTTATTATGTTGTTGTTGTTGTTGTTACTAACCGACTTATCGAAGCACTGGAAGATGTGAAGCTCAGGTGGCGCCAGCTGTGGTCGATCATCTACTACAGTGAACATGACGATGTTGTCGAACCCAGCCACGTGATTGGTCGTGATGGAGGCAGGCTGGTGCAGCATGCCCAGGTGAATGTGCTCAGTGTCGTAGCCTGTTGTAGCGTCCGTGATGACCACCTGATGCGGCTCTATCCGTAGTACTACCTATAGAAATAATAAAATAAAAATAAATAAATAAATAATAATAATAATGTATTAATAATAAAATGTTTTCAACTATTATATCGTCATAGTCTTCTTCCCTTTAACCCTTTCAATACTGTCAGACGTAGGCCTACAGCGTACGTTCTACTGCTATACTGTAGAACGTACGACGTACGTCCAATAAAAGTTACATTTATATAAAGCGGCCATACACGATCAAATTTATCAAATTTAACAAACCATACATTTTAAAATTGATCAAATTTAACAAACCATACATTGCAGTAACAGCGCTGTGACTTGTTCTAACACACGCAGTATAGTGCAAGCTTTCAATTCATGTCAAGCAATTGATTGTCGGTAGCCCATGTTCTAAATTTTGTCTTTTATTGATAAACACCTTTATTTTCCAATATTTGATTATAAATATTGAAACCCAATAAAGAATAATACATATTTTAAGGAGACTAATGGAAGAAATCTGTCCAATTTATCTTGTCATGATGAAAAATTTAATTAGGGTTGGATTAGAAAAAGTTGTAGCAATTTCAGAAGTCTAGGCTCTCACCAACAGAATGCTCTTACTGAAGTTGGTTTGAATTATTAATTATTGTTTAAAACTAATTGTTTGAGCTACGACAGCGTCCCTTGGTTCTTACAGGATATAGAAACGGAAGTTAAATTTTAATAATTCTATAAGATATATCTATTAAAATATATAATTGTTTACTCTAAATAGTATCAAACTATACTAACTGTAGCCTACTTACATGTACTGTATATATCTTTTATAATGACATAGTTATTCTTTATCATGATTATATAATTGAACAATTATGTTTAACTACAATAAAATTTATAATACAAGTATAGTATATATCCCTCTCTATCTTTGCTCATGTTTGCGTGGCCAACTAAATAACCCCCTGTATTATCCAGCAACTTCTGGTGAAAACAACATCGAGCACTAGTGAGACCAAAGTTAATTTACCACTTGGACAATATCTGATAGAGTGCCCTGCTTATTGCAACTTGCAGATCTAAGGGGTATAATTCATATCATATAATAGTCATAGTCAACATTGACATTCACAACAGAGGGAGAAGCTAATTCTGTCGACAATTAATCTGTACATTATTATCGTTACAGCTTAATAAACGCTACACTACTATTGGATTGGAAAATCATTGATCTATAAAGTTAGAGAAGCGTGACTCTTGTAGGGTGGTTTCCCATTGCTTTCAGAACACTCTTGCATAGCTTAGCCGCCTATTACGAGTTATGACAACCTCAGCATCATCATCATCTCTCTCTCTCCCTCTTAGTGCACTGCCTACTGGCAGGTCCATGGTATATAACGCCTCCACTCTTCTCTGTCTTCCGCCTTCCTCCCCACCTCCACATATGAATGGGTCGTCATCATTATATTCTCTTAAATCCCAGTTTAACCAGGGTCGGGATACTAGACTTTCTCCACTCCTCTCTATTCCATATCATATCATCAGTCGATTCCCAAATATGACAACCTCGGAATTCGAGAATAAATATTGGAAGATTATACGACGTAATTGTCTAAAATAAAGATAAACTCTGAGATAACAAAGGTTGCCTTTATTTAAATTATTAAAATTGGCTACACTGTTGTGTCCGGATTGTTTGAAGAATACACCATCCGTTTATTACAATTGTCGTAAAAGGCGACATAAAAATAGGATCCAAACTAAAGTCAGGAAGGGCATTCGGTTGGTGAACGCCTAGGGCCCAGAAATTGATACAAAGTTTTAAATGAATGGAATGGTATGAGCATACTGTGATTGCTGTGAAGCAGAGAGGATTGGAGAAGGTCTATTCGTATCCTGACACTAGTTAAACTGGGAGTTTAGTGAAGATGATGATTATGATGTTTAAATTGGCGACACCTAAGCATTAATTTGGCTTTGTACAACTCCTCAAAGTTCTAAAAGTCATACAATTAGATGCGGGACTTATGACACCACTTACACGGGTGTTCGTATAAAGTGCATCACACGAGTGTTTATTGATATTTGGGCTCGCCCACTTTAACAGTCAACATTCTTACCGATGTGATCCTGTAGACCGCATTGCTTTAAAACTACAAAAGTTCTCTCTCAATAGTGTTCTTCCAGGTGAGGCAGGTCTAAGTACATCTATAATTACAGCAAGCAATGAGGAAGGCACTGGAAAACCTTCCCAGAAGCCATACTTTGCGCAAGTTAAATCCTACGTTACGTTTTGGATAAAGTAAGAGAATATTTTTAAAACTCTCCTGTTTTTCAATTTCCGTATGAGCACTCCACGGATCAATCACTACTAAATCTGTGCCTATGCATTTTTCAACGCTTATGGTGGACTTCGTAAAGTCATTTTTTCTGGTGTAGTTATCAAACTGCTACAAAGTTTTTAACGAATGGAATGGTACGGACATATTATGATTGGCGCAGGGCTGAGAGGATTGGAGAAGGTCAATTAGTATCCCGATCCTGGTTAAACTGAAATTATGTTGAAGTTTTTGTTGTTGTTGTTGTTGTTGTTGATGATGATGATGATGATGATGTTGATGATGATGATGATGATGACGACGACGATGACGATGACGATGATGATGATGATAATGGCTACACCCTATGCATTAATTTGGCTTTGTACAATTTGGCTGCACAGATTACTGACATTTATATAAAATATAAAATGAGAAATTGAAAAAGAACCTGGAGTGGATTTATTCCGTCCTCCGAGAAGAGTTTCTGCATCCTCTGCATGGCGTCTGCAGGACTGATGAATCCATTGGACCTGTGGTCACGTGCGTCCAGTGTGACCAACAGTGATAGATCGTATCGCGGACAGTCCGCCATCTTAGATAAGTACTATGCCTAAAAATGAAAATAAATTACTTGATTAGGAAGCTGAGATGCGATATTATGATATTTTTCATGCATCTTACATGAGATATGTAAAGATCCTGGCTGACCCGGTATAGCAGATCGGTAAGTTGTTCTACTATGGACCATTATGATCCGGATTCAAATCCAGTCCTCTCTCTGTCGCTGACTTTTGGAGACAGGAAACTGACGTCTCAAAAAAACAAAAATCTTAATTTTAAATTAAATCTAATTTGACAAAATCTAAAGAGCTCCACATTTACGTAGAGTAAAATTTAAACCTTTATTAATTACTATTATATTATATTTTAAGTATATAATGGTATACCTAAAATAATTTATAATTATATAACTATATACAACAGAACAGTTATCCATGACAACATTATAGTTTGTTTCGTATCGCCAATATAGCGTGGCTCATTCTGAGCTATGTTTCAGCATCGATATGAAAGATTAAAATAATTATAATTCTTCTAGATAAAAAACAATTAGAAACCATAAAATCTAAATCACTGTTTACATTATTTCCTAAGTAGCCTCCAACGTATTGATTTAAGTTTCACTATTTAAATTGCTGCTAGCTAAGTTTCTGTGATATAGCTCGAGTGTGTCAAATCGTCTTGAAGAGAAGCCTTGTGCTTCCGAACCCTGACGTTAAACACACAGCATCCTAACATCCTTAGTAAAAATACAAATGCATCTATGATAATTCGAAGTGCCTTAACTTAGACAACACGTTGTGAAATATGTCAAAATATATATTTTTTAAATAAACAGTTCGATTTTATTATCTTTCTGCCTATTTTTACATTTCTCAAGTAGTTTATTCTCAGGTAGCCAGTAGGCTAGATGAACAATCGATTTTTAGATTTGTCAATGGGCCTCCTGCGAGCAGAGATTTGCTTATAAAGAGCTACTTGACATTCCAGTAATCTCTGCTCTAAGAAAATCTTAAGTTTGGAGGAAAACGATACGTTTAATAATACCTAGAATATATAACTAAATGCCGCTGCTTACTGGTCTAACGTCTTACCAATAAGCCAACCGAGATTGCTCATCGCCAGCAGTTAACGAGCTTTTTACAAGCAAATCTCAACGTATTGCAAAGTCATTGCATTATTCATTTAAGCGGAAAAGTTGATAATGCTAATCAGGTGGTAACTCAAATGGAAATTAGCTTCCAGAAATGAAGTAATAATAAAATAATTATACAGTCCGTGCAATACATGCTTTGAACTTAATATTATTTAGGAAGTATCTTTGGGGTCCTAATTGTCGTAAGTTTTGATCAAAATTTTAAACATACACACGAACGTGTACATAGGCCTACACAAATGTGTACGAATAAGGTAAACTGCACACAAAATTTATTTCTTTTTATAATTCAGAAAATGAATTTGAACAAATTAATATTGTAAAAAGCAACAAAAAAGAACTTTTAATAATATTATGAAAAGAACTTAAATTAACTTCAAAATGTTTTGATACTATATTTTTGTATAAATTATAGACTGAAATTTGCCTTTAACACACATAAAATCTGGCCGCAGCAAAAAACAGGGATTCTGAGATATATTCAAATTGCTTTATTCAACATCTGTGTTCGTCGGCTCCTAAAGAGAAAACGCAAAAAACAGAAAACTCGCCAAGATTCAGGTGTGTTTGTTTGGATTAGTGATGGACAAACATGCTCCGCAAACACTGAGTCACAGGGTCGATAGCAGGAGCAGCTGAGCGAATGTCATTACGTCGGGTCAGTGAATTAAAAGGATATCTTATCAAAGTTATCAGCTACTCAAGAGCAATTCGTAGCAACAATCATTCTAATGCCGTGCCACCTTTCCACAACTACAGCGAGCACTATGAAACTTGGGCCAATTGGCTATCTTCTAGTTAACGTCATCATTATCAGTTCCTAGCGTTCTGAAGAAAACATAGGGTGGCAACGTTCCTCCATTATTTTCTATCTTTAGCAACCCTCACAGCATCTTCCCATAAAATGCTCAAAGTTTTCAAATCTTGTGTTGATCGTGTGAATATCTAGTTAACATCACCTTTTAAAGAAAATCTGAGACATTTACTCAAAAAAGCTGGGAAGCTAATGTTAAGGTCAGTTTCCTCACTCGAAAGCGATGTCAGTGACGGGCGAGCTCAGGATTTAAATCCCGCACATACTGATCCGCTGTTTCACCGACATCGCTACTGGCTCCAGCCAGTTTCAATTTATTTCAATATTTATTTAATATTTGTTCCATATTTTTATTTCAAGAAATAAATATTTACAAATTACTTAGAAAAAATATAAAAAGAAATAAATTTGACATTTATTTTTTATTTTTTAATTGTTACTAGGCCTTTTCTTTACACATCCTATGTCTACATTGCCTAGTAAAACACTACAGTAACTTAGACACTGTAACTTTCAGAATAAAAATAGAATAAAATAGATATTATGTTTATTTTTAGCAAAGACTCAAAATGCATAAACGACATACAATGCATCTACAGCAATTCCTACGTCTAACGCGAGAAAAATCGGTCGTCAGTGAAAATACAGAGTATCTTATCTAGCTGACTGCCATGATAATCATGTTTGCATCATTTACAATATGAGCAATATACGAGTTTATTAAATCATTGCTAAATACCACGGTGAATAAGCCTGTAATATCACGAACTTCAAGCCGAGTTATGATCTTAACGATTAACGTCCGTTTCCGACAATACAGAGCTGTAAAAGGCAGACTGAGACAGTTCTGTAACAATACAACAGTATTGTTATGTCATGAGATAATTCCAATGGTATTCCAACAACCGAAAAGAAGCCTCTTGCTCATCAGAAACGTGGTACCAACTCATCAACCAATCAATCGGTCCACCAATCCACAATCCAACCATTAATATCTCAACGTAGACAAAAATATCCAGAAAATCTGCTCGATATCTGCGCTGAATTACAATATTTGGATTGATGGTAACTGCATGAGGCAAGTAAACCATAAAGTATTTTAATTTACGGTATAATGTATACCGTATAGGTATTATGCCTGTTTAGGCATAATATGCGGTATAATATGCGGTAAAATATACGGTATAATTAGTCAATCACTTAATCAGCAGGCAATCAGTGACTGGCAATCAGTCAATTATTGCAGATTTCATGAAGTTATGTAGTTTAATTTACGACGACTGATAATACTAACACACGTTATGGTGAAATGATAAAGTTCAACTAAGTTGATATTATCATTTCAATAACACATGTTAAATCCGTTAGCCAATTTATGCCATTTTCAGTGTAACCAGTCTGTTATACGAAAATATCCGAGATTTTACACAAGATCAGAGCGGCCGGGAATCGAACCCACAAGAGTTAAATTCTCCTCAGGATCTGTCCCATATAACATGATGTTATCTTCATCTCCAGCTACTGTGCTATTGAGACATTCTGATAAAATAAATATGATAATTATTGCTATGATATGACATGCTGCTACTAATATTAATTAGTATAATATCTTTCTTTGCCGGTTAGCCTAAGTATACAGTACACATGTGCATGTCTAACTACAGATAATGCATACTATACAGATTAAAGAATGGCATATAATGCGAAACTACTTTGAACGTTCGCTAGAAATCAATTAAGGTTTAGTTATTCATTTTTAGTTTATTGATTGAGTGTATGCTTGTGTCTATTTTTTTTTTCAGCACTACGTATGTGTTTACTTGCATGATTGTATTGTAGTTTGTTTCTTGTCTTGCTACCTGAATGGTGAAATAAAAGCTATATATAATTAGGCCTAAATTAAGCACAGGCTTACAGAGATTAACAGTATAAAGCAGTAAGGTTGTAGCAAGAGCATGAAATCTAAACGACTCCTCTAATCTTCTTCGTCATCACAATCAGAACTAAACTCTTAGCAACGGCTAGTTTACCCGCTGATTAAATAATCTTTTGGTGTTCATGAACTCAGGAGCTACAAACCAGACGAATCTTTATCGATAAGTTTTTCTTATATGTTGACACGAAAAAGTTTATTTGAATCATTTGCCAAATCTACTTGCTTGTCAAGCTTTAACACACTGAAACACACTGAAACACACTGAAACACACTGAAACACACTGAAACACACTGAAACACACTAAATTCCTTTTTAAAAACTAACTTTCCTAAAAGCTAATTTGATAGAGATTATATTCGATGTAGTAGAGATTTCGTTTAGAAGAATCAACTATCTGTTCCTGTTGAATAAAAACTGTGAACGCAATGAGATTTTGGAGACGTAGATTGATACCTTCTTCAGCTGAGGATCTGAACGTTAAAAATGCTATTTAATTTATATATGAATTGATTTAGATATTATTTGATTTACATATGATTTGAAATAACTCAAATGGTGCCATTATTCTTCCATTCAAATGCCTCTATTTCACTAAATTCAAGTAGTGATGCAAACAGGATTAGATTTGTTAATTGTTTTCTAGGAGAGTCGATGGGCTCGAGGGTTTGTCGGGGGGGGGGGGTAAGATTTTCAATTCTTAAATTTTAAACAGGGGTTGGAGGGTTTGTCGGGGGGGGGGGCGTTCAGATTTTGCATAATCAGATTTAAACAGGGGTAGAGGGTTTGTCGGGGGGGGGGGGACGGTCAGATTTTACATTAGCAGAGTTAAACAGGAGGTTAAAACCGACTCCTCCGACGAATATTATTCAGGGCGGTTACACATCTGCCAAGAGGGTCAAACTCCCTTGACCCCCGGCAAATCCAACACGCCTTATAGTGAAATGATCAACTATGTCGATATCTATCACTTTTAATACCACTTGTTTAAACCGTTAGGCAATTTAGACAAGTTTCCGTCTAACCAGTCCATGAATGTCCGAGATTTTACTCTCAGATCAGTGCGGCTGGGATTCGAACTCACGAGAGTTCAATACACCTCAGGATCTCTCATTTAAAACTTCATGACGTTACCCCTACGCTATTGAGACATTCAACCTTTATTTCAAGCGCCATTTTATTAACAAATTATTTAGCTACAGACTAAACCGCACTGCTTACACTACACTATTCGTCACTTCTATGTAGTATAAAAGGAGGCAAACTTTATCCAACTGATGTTACAAAATGTTAGTTGCAATTTTTTCACCTACTTCATGACGCTCATAATAATATTATTATTAACTGAAACGATATTTATACACGTATATTCCAATCAGAAATGAATTGTCGCATCTATTACTTTCAGCAGAACGTAAACAGTTTAAAGAAATATTCCCTATCTCTTCTCTTTCATAGAGTAACAGCGAAAGTTAAGTAGACTCGAGTAGAGCACATGGCCAAGCTGCAATGCTCTATCACGGACTACGAAGGCCAGGCCTATATTTGCACAGTTCAGGTGCGAATGCAGGTCAAATGTCGCGGCAAAATGTACAGAGGCCTTGTGGTCAGTGACAGTATCTCTCTCTCTCTCTCTCTCACACACACACACATAGTATCTCCGTTCGTTGTATAATTCAAGGTACATGTTTCTTCACGCATCACTAGACTTTTATTTATAAGCTGCTAATACTGATTTCATGCTAAAGTAGACGGGCTGATGTACAGGCTGCTAAATAAACTGATAAATAAGCTGATTAACTTGCGGTCGTCAATTGATTTTTTCATAGTTTCGATGTAAAAATTGTTTTGCAATAGCAGATAGTAGCAGTGACTTTAAGATAGTTTGATTGACTATAAGTACACTGGGTTGTGAGTATCCATTTATGTTTTGCTAAATGTGCAGTAAATTTTTTTATAAAATTAAAGTCAGAGGCCACAATCGATTAAGCGGTTTAGACTTCTATTCATCAGAAACTTGAGCTACCAGTTCGTCGAGCAGAGAATTCGTAATACAACTATTCAAATCAATCAGTAAATCAATCAATTAAATCAACCTATTTGCGATGAATGGAATTAAGAGAAAATAAAAATTACGAGAAACCAATTATAAACTAGTTTATATTATATGTTCGTTTATAAGAAACTTGTTATAATTTAATTTAAAAACAGAAACTCAGAAGGATACAATGATTTAATCGAACAAAATATAGAAGAAGTTTCACAAACCTTTTCCTGGTAAAGCGGTCGATTTATGCCTTTCAGAGCGTAAACTATTTTCTTCAAAACGTAACTCACAGAAACTTCTATCAGAGACTAATGTCGATTTTATTCCGAATACAGTGAGAAATGGTAAAGAACAAATTAATTCATTATATTGAGCAATGTTAGACCCTATCCGTCTTTAGAACTATATTAGTAAATTTGCGACACCATTTTTATTCAAAACGTTTTGACTGGAAAATATAACGAACGAAGTGTTAGCGTTATTGTAATGTCTATGCGTATTATCAAGTGTTATTATGTAAGAAGCTCTATATAATTTGTAAAACTTATTTAACTGAAATGAAATAGTTTTGATGGTTCAAGCTTGGCAGATGACTGTTATATGACAGAATTGTTTTATTTACTCCTGGAGATAGGATAAACGATATTATTAAACAGTAGCTATGTACAATTACATGTATAACGCTATAAAATTAATGGCTAATAATATCATCATCATCTTCTTCTTTCCTTAAATCCCGGTTTAACCAGGGTCGGGATACGAATAGACTTTCTCCAGTCCTACCTGTCCCACACCATATCACCAGTCAAATCCCTATATATTTGATATAATTGAAATATTTTAATGGCTACTAATATAGCTGTTTAATTTTGACCTGGATATATACATGTAGATAAACTATAATATTATACAGTAGCTCGTCCTAAATTCAATAATTCTTATTAATCTCTCGATTTTATCTAATTAGTATTTTTACTAAGAAATACTAATAGCTATCAAGTTGCTTATTCAAATATGTAATAACTTCGCAAGCTGGTTATGTAGGCTAATCTTGTCGTTGGGTCATCCTCAATCCCTTGGGTTGAGAAGTTTTACTCTACTATGTGCTCCTGCATGTCCAATCGTTCTTATGTTCAAATTTTAACTCAAACTGTCCGATAACTCCAAAAAATGAGAAGTTAAAGAACTAATCGTATTTGATGACATATTTGCAGTAGGATAAACCGGGGATATTTCCTCTTAATTTTGATATATTACATGCACACTCTAACTTGAATATGCACATTGTTTTCTCATAAATATTATAAATAACTAAAAAAGCTACAGGTCAGTTTCAGTATCACAAGCGTACTATGAAAGACACCCCCCGCTGGGTTTTGAATCTGCTCTCCTCTTTTCTTATCCGAAAGCGTGCATGGACATCATTGGAGAGAAATCTCTTTAATTTGCCTTCCTCATTATCCACATTAGTCAATTATTAAATAAAGTTTCTTTCTCTCGGTCTATTCTCGGTTTACTTGATTCGTTAAAGGCGAAGATTTAGATAATGAAAGCTAAGACTTAAAAAAATAATTTATATTTCTTTAGATATTTTCTGATTATTCTCAAACAAGATAGAATACGTTATATCCTCAATTTCTCTGAATTGTTAAATCAACATTCTACAACATGCTTTATTTAAGTAGTCTATCGACGGTAATGAACTGCTTATCACTAACTTTTTAATGCTCGATGTTGTCGCAGCTGACGATGGCGTTCCCATCATATTGCTGACATTATTGTGATTATAAAAATTCTTGCTGCAATTCCCAGCTTTTAAAAGTCTGAAACTTCTAAAGTCCCAGAAGACTTTACATGTATTTTACTATTAGTATTCTTATTAGAATTATGCAATAGACGGTATAATGACGTATTAATAATGTACTGCGAACTTAAGATTGAGAACTGTGAGCCTGTATATGCAAGAGATCGCCTCAAGAATCTTGCAGAGTAGGATATCAAGTATAGGCTAATGTAGCAGTAGGTTACCAAGGGCTAGGCTAATCTACCAGTAGGCTACTAATAAGTAAAATAGCCCATTAGTAGATAAGCTTATCTTATTAGCTAAGCCTATTAGCGGAGTGGTACAGACTTTCATTTCAGTTTGGGGAGCGCTTTTTGTCAATCTTTTACAGTTTTATACATAAGTTACAAAATACTTCAACTTAAATTCTCAGTGGTTCTATAGATCAAAGAATCCTTGTATGTCACGTTTGGGCTGCTAGGAATCAATCTATCCTCACGGTGTCACGTGTGGGTTCCTAGGGATCAAACAATACTCTCTACATCACATATCATTACGCAATCGCCGCTCAAGTAGGCCTTATATAGGCTGTAGGCTGTGAAAGGCGTAGTCCACAGATAATCCTATATTTCAAGGACTTTTAAAGTTGTCATGTTATCATGAAAACAGCATGAATATGCCATGTTCGGATTTTCTAACATCACGAATGTAGCTGTCAAAATCGTTATTAGTAATATTAGCAATTTAGCACTCAATACATAAAGTAATTTGTAAGAAATTCTGCTAGTACGTAGAACAGCTGGTTCTCGTATCACTGTAGTAGTCCAACGCAACCTGTCGGTGATAGAGATGCCTGACATTGCGTTATTGCGAAGAACAGGACGTTATATTCTTATCGATTGATTGACTGATTGATTGAATAGCCAACTAAATTAAATTCAGGTTAAGCTGATAAAGCTAAGGTTAACGTCAGTTTCCTCACTTGAAAGCGATGTCAGTGACGGGCTAGCCCAGGATTTGAACCCCGCACATACTGATCCGCGATCGAGTGTCTTACTGACTTCGCCACTGGCTCCAGTCAGTAGGTAACATAAGCATAGGCCTATCCAGTATCCATTTCAAGTAACCAGAGACTAAACTTCATAACTACGTAATAAATATAACTTTACTGCGAGAAAATCACATGTCAGTTAAGCATAATCAACAAAGACATTATTACTGAGTAGTATGCTTAGGCAAAAAAGATTAACCAGCATTTCGTGATACCGTCCAGGATTACTTCTTTCACTTCAAAAACGGCATTTATGTCCTTAGGCTGTTCATAGTTCATTATCCATGTACCGGTCCTGTTGCTGTTCGAGTCTTTATTTTCTGATCAGCTAGACTGAGAATAGAATCCACGAGAACGTATTCAACGTTAGAAACTGTAATTCAAAATTTCGTGGCGTTACCCGACAACTAAGCAACTTAAATTAATTTATTATTATTTAATTTATTATTATTTAATTTATTATTATTATTTATTTATTTATTAAAGTTAGTTTAAACATGTGGTATTAAAAAGTGATAGATATCAACATTGTTGATCATTTCACTATAATGCGTGTTTCATCATCATCATCTTCCCTTAAATCCCAGTTATATAGGGTCGGGATACCAATAGACTAGATCCATTCGTTTAAGTTTTGTAGCAATTTCTGAAGCCTAGGCGCTCACCAACCGAATGCCTATTCTGACGTTGGTTTGGATCTAGTTTTTATGTCGCTTTCTACGACACGTGCATATTTACACGGTTGGTCTATTCTTCAAACAACCCAGACACCACACGGGGAAAATAATGCGTGTTTAATTTAATTTTAAGCAAACTGAGCTAAACTAAGATAAGGTTTTTTGTACTTGTTCGTCAAGATCCTCTTTGCAATATATCCTGAAAATTTCAGAAGGATCGTGTCGAAATGGACAAAGCGTAGGGTTTTTTATTGTAACTGCCAGTCTCAGTTTCCAGTTGTGCTTGTTGGTCATGATTGAACTGTTGACGGCCAATTCTTTCTACCCTTCTAATCCAGTCCTATTCTTCCTGCAAAATGTTAGCCACTAATATTGACGAGGATATACACAATCGTTTCCCGTGTTATGTCCGAGACACAGAAGAATAGATCAACAGTTAACGGCGCGTGTCGTAGTAGGCGACTCAGCAAGAACTGAGGAAGACTACAAGAAACCACATCAAAAGCTATATTTTCCAAGCTATAACTTAAATAAGGTATGAATCTATGGATAAAGCATGGCCTTTGCGAAGGGACTGATAATTGGCAGAACCCTAGAGATAGACTAATTCATAATTGCACTTGCATTTTCTAAATACAGTGAAAATATTTTTAGTCATATGATTTCTTACGTGACAACCGCATGTATTTACTTAAACACATGCGGTTTAAATAATCACATGTTAAAGTTTCCTTTCTTTGTTGCTGTTTTTGAAGTTTCCTCCTTTCTCTACATGGCTATTAATAATCGCTGCCTTTGGTAGCGCACTAATGGCAGCCGGCGAGGATTTAAGAATAAACTTCCAATAGCCTGGGACTTTTTTCATTCAAAGTTGCAAACACACGGTCTTCCCAGTTCGACCGCGAATCAGTTTGTGCGGGGCTAAAACCTTGGCTCTCCCGAGGAAACTGACGTTAACATTAGCTTAATAATATAAACAAATAGATTATTTTCCTTGGATCTGTCATTTAATGCTCCTCTTCGAGTGAGATATTTTTCGATGCAATAGGTAGTGCTTAGAATGAAATAAGATCGAATTCCTCGCCATAAATCTATTATTTTGTAATCTGTTCAATAGAAATTGGCACTGGTAAGAAATTCTTTGCCGTAAGAGCGCACTTATTGGCGCATTAACTGAAGCGATAATACATAACTATGTACATACATTTTGACTAAAGTCCACGCATAAAATTAACTTATCGGTAATCTATCATACATATCTAAGCGAAATGTAATTTCTAATGTAATTTATAATTGACTTAAGAAGCTTATCTCGAATCCGCTAGTACTCAGGCAGCATGATCATGAAAGACGGCCTAGTGTGCGGTTGAGATAAACCGATCATTTATAACAGTAATTTCTGGCATGGAATATTAAGTATGCGCGCAAATAACATTCCGATGTCGGTGTTTTATTTATTATCCTGTTGAGGAATTTCACAATCAAATATTCGCCACTATTAACTAACTTACATAGTATGCTTCAAGTACTCCACACTTCAAGTTTTAATGAATGACACATGGGATCAGAACTAGGTGATGTTTGAAACTTAAGCGTACTCTGAATTAGGGCTAAACTAACAGATTGTATAGTAATGTATTAATATAGTCTTTGGAATGAATTTCTGAATTTCGAATGTGCACCGTTTTGTACCGTCTATTTGCTCATCTACTTGGGACTTGTTTCAATAATGCTCGATGTTGTCATAGACGGCAGTAGCACTCAAATTGATGTTATGTTAATAATCTAGAGACTAGGAATACTTAGAAAATCCATTAGCTTTAAGTAAGAGCAGCAACTCAATAATGCCGTAACAATAATATCTGCGGGTGGTTCTTAATATCGTTGTTGGATGAGGAAACGGGGGTTCAAACATTTATTCTGCATTGTTAATTTTTAAACAATTTTAGAAGATGAAACGACAACTAACTGTCTAATACTGAGTATAGCTGCAAAGGCGATCTATGAAGTTACACTCAATATTAGGCGATTATTATTAGCAGTATAAGCCTTTGAAAGGCCTATAGTAACAGCAGTAACTAAATGTTTTACCGTAGATGTTTTTAAGATTAGAAGTATTGTTGGTAATCTTCAAATACAGGAGAAAATATTATAATTTAAGAGCTGCTTTATCGCTGCTAAACGATTGTAACAATATTAACTAGAATATAGAAAGCTATTAAGAAATACAACTATTTAATAAATAAAGCAATCTTAACATTACAAAATCAAGCTAACCGTCTACTGACTTGGATATTAAAATCTTGTAATAGAGTTTATAGGAAGATAGATCGAATCTGAATTGTTAGCAAAATTAAAAGTAAAAAATTGCGAGTGTTCCGGTAGAAACACTCAAATTCAGTCTAATAAGAACCGGATTTTCTTTTTGAAGATTTGCAAGAGATTTTACACAAACGGCTGTCACATCGACAACAGTAGACATGCGAAACAAGAAGCAAATGAGGACACCATCGATCATTCGAAAATCATCCACAATCTGGAGGATCATTTTATTTTGCAAAAATAAACTTTTTGAGAACTTGCGCTGCTCTATAAAAGCAAAAATGTTTTCCATGAAAGTTCTTTGAAATTGTAATCTTCTCTGTTTACAATTGACGGCTTTAGCATCAATGCTTACGAAAAGAATTTGTAAAATATTTGCATATATTTGAATTCTTTTATTAATTTTGTAAAATATTATTTACAACCCTAAGTTCCCAAAGTGGGAACGTTGAACTGAAAAAGGATAACTCTTGAAACAGTAAAAGATAAAACTGGATATCCATGTACATCGAGCAGCAGTTGCACGTCGTATAAAATACACGAAGAAATTATGTACAGTAGTGTGCACTACTCGTACAGTGTTCAGGTTAAACGATGGCATGTAAATCTCAAGTGTTGAGATGCTTGTGCTTATCAGAGAAAATCAATCAGTCCACTTGACTGACTTTGTAAATCATTTCTCTTCATAAGTAGAGTCAATTTCATGCTCTATAAAAAGTCAGAGTTACTCAGTCAGTCAGTCAGTCAGTCAGTTAATCAGTCAGTCAGTCAGTCAATCAGTCAGTCAGTCAGTTAGTCAGTTAGTCTGTCAATCAGTCAGTCAGTCGTCAGTCAGTTTGTCAGGCAGTCAGGCAGTCAGGCAGTCAGATCAGAATTAAGTTCTTCAATCCATTTTTAGTTTCATCTGCGTACAAATGGACAAGGTCTCATTGGATACAAAGATAAAATAATCAAGATTGTAAAGACTTTAGTGTGGACCAAGCTCTTTTGTATGGTTGTGAAACACAGACTTACTTAAAGTCTGTGAGAACATCTGGAAAGGGGTAGCATTCGTAATGCGGTAATGGAGAAGAATAGAGAAAATAGAAAGTACTGACAAAACTACGAACGAAGAAGTGGACGTCATAAGTTGACAATTTATAAATGACATGGGAAAGAGAGAAAAAACTGGGCGGATCCTGTGAGAAAATGATTTACTAATAGATGTAACTGGAGGAAGAATGGAGACATAAAAGGTCTACCATTTCACTAGTGTCATTTTTCGGCCTTCCTCGATCTTTCAATTTTAACTACTGAAGAAAAAGTTGGACTATCGAAGTACAGGTTGGTCGCAAATATCAAACATATGTATGATTATGACGTTAGGATCAATCAATCAATGAACTGCAATAAGAACGATTTTACTAATAGACAAAAGGGTTTAAGCCCCGTTTTTAGTGACGATATTAAGAACGTTTCTGCATCACATGTCACTTCGCATAGACTCACCTAATTACTATATAGAAAAACACAAACATTTGTCAAGGGTGGAAAATATTTTCTTGATTCTTTAAGATATCTTCGCATTATAGTAAACCTGAGGGTCTTACACCTTGGTTAAAAAAAACTCTGATAGGGGGGCCCTTTCTCTCCCCGACCTCTCTAATTTGATCTCATTGCATGTTCTCTACTCAACCACTTGAGAGGGCGCAACGGTCAGCTACTTCGATATTGATTGTTATCTCTAGGCTGTTGTTAATCTGCCAATCAATAAAATAGAACTCCCCCCTTGGTATCAATCAATTTATTTCAAAAATAACATAAAATGAAAAGAAAAAAATGACGTTTAATAGCCAGTTATAATAATATTTGAAAGCTAAAAAAGAAGATATGCCATGCCCAGCCTTAACTATTTCATATCTAGTTAATATCTTGTACAGATTTTACTATGCAAGACAAATAGGGTTGACATACATAGACAACTGATAAGGAATAGAAAGAACTAGATCTGGGTGATTTGATAACTAATTCGTATTCTCACGTGAAGAGAAAAGCAGAAGAAAGAAATTGTGGAGGAGCTGTATGCCATGGACCTGCCAATAGGCAGTGCACTAAGAGAGAGAAGGGGAGATAGTTGATTATAAAAATTAATAAAATTCGACTGTATATTGGAGTTACATCTAATGACTTAATTTGTATATTACTTGCTTACTTATAAATTTATGAAATATCATAAATACAGATATTTTCAAATAGTTATATATCATCACCTTCATCATGTCCCCTTAAATCCCAGGTTAACCAGGTCATACAAATTTTATCCAATCGTTTAAGTTTTTGTAGCTATTTCTGGAGCCTAGCGCTCACCAACCGAATGCCCTTTCTGCTGTTGGTTTGGAAAAAATAAAAAATAAAATGAAAGAAACTAATTGAAAAAATTATTCAAAATAAAAAATAAGACAAAATAATAAATAATTATAAATAAATATAAAATAATACCTATCATAAATAGAGTAATTGAACAGTTTTCAATAGTCGCTTCCTAACACAATGGTTGTTACAAGTGGATAGGCTGTTAATTTTTTTATTATGTGTATGTACAGTATTAATGGTTGTTCATTGGTATGCATTAAAGTAAACATATCTTTCGAATCCGTTCATTCATTGCTGAAATTACTTCGTAAAATGCCATACAAATGCCGCGGATCAGTATGTGAGGGGTTCAGATCCTGGGCTCGCCCGTCACTGACATCGCTTTCGAGTGAGGATATTGACGTTAATCTTAGCTTAACCAGCTTTTTACAAATGTCCTATTCTGGTTACTTTATTTCAGGTATATAAAAATTATCAATCAATTTATCTGACGCTAGGTGAAACACATTCGTTAATTTAACTGGTTTTCTTGAAAATGCATTTCGTAAGATGTCATAAGTAGTTCGATATTTTCTATATCAATGGCTTTTCTCGATTTCTCTTGCTGTCGCTCTCTCTCTCTTTCTCTTTCTCTTTCTCTCTCTCTCTCTCTCTCTCTCTCTCTATATATATATATATATATATAATCTTATATATAATCTTCTCTCCTTCTATCTAGCTTCCTGTCTCCCTCTGACTCTCTGTTGATGTCTCTCCCTATATCTCTCCTTCTTTCTGTCTATCTTGATGTACTCTCTCTCTCTCTCTCTCTCATCCGAAGCTCATATTAATAAATTTGACTTATTATATTATCACAAAATACTAAACAAACTTGTTGACCTTCCAGCCGCTGAATTCCTTAAGCTAAAATCTGGGGTGACTCGTAATAATGTCGCCTCTCTTTATGTGACTCCCTTCCTTAACAACAGCGAGAGGTATATTTTAACAGATCTATTAGTGCACGGAATATGTTGCCGAGACACGCTGTTGATTTTAGCTCGATTGTTCTGTTTAAATCTGAACTAACTGTAATTGATTTATAGTAAATTTGTAAGAATTTATGAACCAAGTATGCATACATAATAATTTACATTATCGCACTTTACTAAAGTTGATTTTACAACGTATGATTTTATCTTAAATTGTATCACATAGATGATATTTAATTAGTTGACTGCTAACTGATTTGTAGCTGTGTTCATATACCAAAATTACGGAATATGTTAGTGCCATGTTAATGGGCTTTAGTTCCGTTTCACGCGTACCTCCTTGTGCGTGTTTAAATCTATTCAATTCGTTCTGTAAGTCTGACCTGTATCCTGTGAGAAATAAAAAATAAATAAATACTTAAAATTAGCTATCCTCTGCTTTTCCTCTCATATCCAAATAGGAGTACGTTATACAAAGTCGTCTAATGTTCTTAACGGATGTCTAACAACCCAAGTCTTAGTCTTCCTCTAACTATCTCCCCTTCAACTTTTCTTTCTATCATCTCTTTTAGCAACTTATCCCATCTTCGAACATGATCTCTACTTTTTATCGAATCGTATTTATAGGATGCTTTCATATGCATCAGGTACCTTTAACATATCTGTTAAATTTAATTTTTCATCACATACAACAGGTTTGTTTCAATGAATATATGCAAATATTTAAATGTGTAACTAGAAAAGCAGGGTATGATAATGGGTCCATTTACGTATCGCACCCAATCAATGATGTCTATTTACTCTATTTTCTTGATACCACCACAAATGTTTCAGAGTGACATTTTAAATAAAATTTGCATGAATTCTATCAAATTACATCACTATTCATAGTTCGAACCTAGCTATACATATTAGAGATGGGAATTTTATGAATTTCCAGAGTTCGGGTTCGGTTCGGTTCGTTGAAAATGAAAGTTCGGTTCGGTTCGGGTTCGGTTCTAACAAGGGTTCGGGTTCGGCTGGCTTTCCAACTCGCAAGAGTTCGATTCGAGTTCGAAATGGTTTGGATAATGTTGCAATTTTTTAACATTACTTATAATAATCATGGTTATGATAAACTTGCTTAAAATGGTTTATGGTAAATATGCTTAAAAATTCATTAAGTCATACTGTTTGCATATATATATATCTCAAAATTTTACAGCATCCAACAGACAGTTTGGTTTTAAGAAAAATGTAGGATGTTTCAATTCTATTCAAACTGTACGCAAGATAATAAATTTCTTCAATGAGCGTAATTCAACAATAAATATTGGCTCAATAGACCTAAAAAAGGCTTTTGATAAAACTAACATTTTTGGAATTCTTTGTATACTGCAAGAAAAGGATTTTAATATATATATAATAAATATTTTAGAAAATTGGTTTTTGAAGAATTCAACAAGTATTAAATGGAACAATACTAGATCAAATGCTGTTCCTCTAATGTCGGGTGTAAGACAGGGAGGGATACTCTCACCTCTCCTATTCTCACTTTATGTTGATACAATTTTAGAGAAATTAGAAAAATCACGTTTGGGATGCTTTATTGGTCGAAAATGTTATAATAGTTTTATGTATGCTGATGACTTGATTTTACTAAGCATTACCGTAACTGACATGCAAAAACTATTTGATTTATGTAATATGTTATTTTCTTCTTTGGATTTGCCAATAAATAACTCCAAGTGTCAATGTCTTAGAATCGGTCCGAGGTGTAAGAATATTTGTAAGAATATAAAAATAAATGACATAATTGTACCGTGGGTAAATGAGATTAGGCTTTTAGGAATTACAATTTTAAATAATAAGGTTTTTAAACGTTCATGGGAATCAAGTATAAAAAGTTTTTATTGGAAGTCCAACTCGATACTTAGTCACCTTGGTACATCCGCACCGGTTGGGGTTTTGCTAAAACTGATAGAGTCACAAGCTATCCCTCATATACTGTACGGTATTGCATCTATTGCATTATCAAAAAATGACATTCATAGGCTAAGCTTTGTGTATAATAGCGTTTTCTCTAAGATATTCTATACTCACTGAGATGAAGTTATCTTGAATTGTCAGTACTTTACCAACTCTTTGCCATTCAAGTATACCTATGATTATCATAGGTATAATTTTCTAAATAAACTATATAATTTAAATTTAATTAGTCAAAATAGGAATGAGGGTAAAATGACATTACAGATTATACAGCATTGCAACTGGAATATGGTCTAAATCCAAATAATTCAAAAAGTCAAATAAAACATAAGATATGGAATAAATTTGAGAATATTTTACATGCTAGTAATTAAAAATGTTTTTGAATTGTGATAGTTAATGTCGCATGACGTTAGCATGACTAGTGGTGAATGTGTATATGTGTATACATGTATGGATGTGTATATGTACATGTGTGTGTTTATATTTATATGTGTATATGTGTATGTATGTGTATATGGATCTATGTATATGGATGTATGTTGTGTGTATGTATATATGTATGTATGTGTATTCGTTTGTATGTATGTATACACTCGATATTGGTCGCACATTTTGCTATTCACTTTTTGTCATTTAACAATATTGACAATTTGCATGTTAGTTGCTCACTTGATAGCTTTGCAATGTTGTCTGTTGTACTTGTCTACCATTGAATTGGTGAAATAAATAAATAAAATAATCGCTGCCACATTTTTTCACCTGGTAAAAATATGACAATGAAAAAAGGAGAGCAGTGGTATTTATTCCTGTACATTTCTTAAAATATTTTAAGTTGACCAACAATTATTCATAATATAGATATTTAGCTTTGTTATTATATCTGAAATATTCTCCTTGATTATAACGAGCAAATAAAAAATGCCTCATCAATTTTTAATTTTTTTTGTCACTATAGGCCTATATATAAGATACGTTTATAATTAATTGATAATGTCTTGGCTAAAATTTGATCCAATATTTCAGAGACAAAGTGCAATTTAGTATTATAAAAATTTCAAATAGAGATGATTTGGTAACAACGTGTACTTTCATAGAAAATTGATCATAATATACTCCATTTGCCATCAACTGACCAATAATAAGCTTCATAATTTACCTTAGGGTTTCAAATTTGAAACTATCAGATCAGCCATTATGAAGTTATGAAAATAGTTATGAAATTATTGCATCGCTATGGTGCAAAGTTATTTACTCCAGATAGCCTTGACACATATAGAATGTCATGTGTAATTATTTGTAAATCTGGCTGCAAAAATATTAAGGTAGCACACTAAAATTAGAAAGAATTCATAATTTGAATTTAACAAGAAGAAATTCACCTAAATTGAGTCAAGTATTTTCAGATTTTTATGGGATACTCTCATCACTTTTGTCTTTTTGATGTTAATCTTCATTCCATATTTCAATGCCGTATCATTCAGACTATCCATTATCTTCTGTAGGCCCGGCACGTTTCCCGCTACCATTCCTTTGTACCCGCTACCATTTTAAAATTTGTGTCGGAATCAGCCTTACCTGAATATATGCTGTTAGATACTGTAAGACATGTAAATGCAAAAACTAATATATATTTGAATTGTTCTTACTATCTTTATTTAATATCAGGCTGGTGAAGAAGAAAGGAACTACAAGAGTTTGGTTCAGTTCGGTTTGGACGAAGTCTGCGTTCGGGTTCGGTTCGGGTTCGGCCAGAGTCTGGATTCGGGTTCGGTTCGGCCATAGTCTGGGTTCGGTTCGGTTTCGGTCAGAGTCTGGGTTCGAGTACTGTTCGGTCAAAATTCCAGATTTCAGGGTTCGGTTCGGGTTCGGTTCGATTCCCATCTCTAATACATATAGTGTAGTAAAATTCACCTGTCGTTCTTAAAGGTTAACTTTAACTGATACTAGCGGCTGCTTTTAGAAAATATTAAACCTGGAATGTTCTTTCAATATAGACCTTGTCCTGCTAAGAGTAGAAAGAACTACATGCAGAAGAATTTCTGGGAATTAATCGATATTGTCCGGTAAATGATTGATGACATTTGCTGCAGTTTAATATTTCCTGAGGTAACAAATTCAATATCATTAAAAAAGCTTATTCAATGTGTATACGCAATAGGCGGTGCTGAGTAAAATTATCTATATAATATAAAGAAATTTTGATCAATATAGCATAATGCTCTGTTTCTCTTCATAAAGAATCTCTTCTTTGAAATGGAAACTAAATTTAGGTGCCGCAAGTGTTTAGTTGACAAGAATTTAAGGTAATTTACGCGCACGGATGGTATGATATAAATATACTGGAAGATTTAAAAATGAGTCTACCGGATATATGTATAGCGGTATAGGAGCTGCATGACATGCTGATAAACGTTGCTATTCAGACAGTACTTGCTTAGACATGATTGAGCAAAAAATGTAAAGGTATAGGAATTTTTAAATAGCGAGTCTTAGCTTCAGAGATTGTTATGTCATGGATTAAAAATTGCAAACTCTAGTCAGTTCTGATTCAAAGTGGGCCACTTTGCCATAATGATTTGTACCCTGTTTCAATGCATAAAAGTTGTCAAACTTCGAATCCAAAATTGATAAACCCATTATACATGTACACCAGCTAAAGAAATGTTCTCCGAAACACCCAATCCTTGTTTAATGGTTAAACATATAGTCCGTGAATGTTGTATTATGTTTTGCACTTGAAGGCTGCAGAATAAGGACTTCGTAGTTAAGTCGATGTTATCTCTCTGATCTTGTAGGCTATCAAAGTTTAACTGTGTTAAAAGTTTAATATGTCTATATATTGCATAATAGCAACATGTAACATTATCGAATTATCAGCCATATATATATATATGATTTACGAGAACCCTTCGTGGTGCTGTGATAGAATGTTCGTCTCTTAAAGGATAGGTCGCTAATTCGAGACTGGATTCTCTCCCATGTAGTTTTTTTGTATAACGTCGACGTTAATATTCTATTTCGTACCTGGACGCCTTTTTTATCGAACCCCATCAAATTGGACAAAACAGCACGTTTAATGGAAGTAATAGAATGTATGTGCGGCAAATCAGAGACAATCCATTAATCGTCGCTGATATTATGTTTAGTTCAGGAGTTCTCAATCTTTGCAGAATGGCGGGCCGCTTGATTTTAGTTTTCGGTTTAGCTGTTCTGGTGTTTCTACGAAGAGATCAAGAAGTTCGTTTTGAATTATAGGCAGCCATTCCATTTAGACCATCTGGTTTAATAATTTTAAAAAATGCGTGACGCTGAATTGTTGGCCTAGATAGCTTCTGTTCTAAAGAACCTTTCTGAGTGATGACTTCTCACTATTGGTAATTATTCCCTTGTCGAGATCATTTACGAAAATGGATTTATACCCGAGCTTCGAAAGAGACATAATTGCTAACTTATTGTCAATGTACTTCATTTAGTGCCCTTTCAGGAATAGACAGTTTTGGGACAAATCAACATCTTGACTTGCGGGGAGGGGGTGAGCCCTACCGTACATAAGTAGCACTGCAGCTTATAGCTACAGCATTTGAGGTATCTCCAAAATTGTAGCATTTCTTACACATATAAACGAATTTTACGTGCAGGCTTACGTTTTTATAGTGTTAATCTCTGTGGTAACTTTTAAAGAGAGAGAACCTTGATCATTTATTTGTAACTTAATACAAATATACATAAAATGCATACAACAATTAAAAGAATACAATTAAAGAAAAGAAAAATGATAATACAATTATCATCATTAAGAGTACAAATTAGAAATATAAATTCATAGTCTGAGATAAGGCCACATTGAGAAGGTACTAAAACACTCTCTCTTGAGCTCAGTCAATTATTGGCGGTCCATCAGTAAAGTGAACCACCAGTGAGGACCATAGGCTTAGAACCCTAGGTTAAGCTAATGGTTTGTTCAAAGCGGTCAATTAAGAAAACCGGAACCAACTTGGAAAATGGATTACCTGTAGCAAACTACATTTCCTTTTAAGTTAACCTAGTAATGCAAGTAATTTAAAAAGGTATAACTCGGTTTGAAAAGGCTAATTTGAAGGTCAACGATGGAATTATGTCATGTTCCCAGTTAACCTATAGCATGCTGCAGGGTCAGGGGGCGTCTGCGCCCTGTCCTTAGAGCAAGAGGAACGTGTGAGAGAGAGAGAGAGAGAAAAATGCCCTTCTTTATTCTTGATGAACTTCTCTTCACCCCTTCTCATAATTTATACAGCACTTCATTGGTTGGAAGTATCGTCTTATTCGCCACTGACTCCAGCCAGTGACGAAATCGGTAAGATACTCGACCGCGGATCAGTATGTGCACGGTTCAAATTCTGGGCTCGCCCGTCACAGACAACGCTTTCGAGTGAGGAAACTGACTTTAACCTTAGTTTTTAGCTTTTTATGGGCATGGGTTTTTACCTAGTTATAATAAAAAGCTATAAATACTGATAAATGACTGCACAACTTGTTAGCAGACTGTGCACATGCCTTTCCATCATCATCTTTCCATCATTATCTTTCCATCTGCACATCACTGCAGCATCATAACCGTGGCAGCATATTAGCCTCAAGACCGTAGCATAATGTAACGCATTTCAATTTCAATTGAATAAAAACACCCAAAGGGTCGTTCAACACAGTTCACCTACAAAACATATAAACAAACAATACAATAGAAAAAACAGAAACTGAATGTGAACTATGATGAAATTAGAGAAAAAAGATAAATAATGATAATAGGTGAACTCGCCCATATAAAATAGGCAGGAGTATAATTTTAAATTGAGATTAAAAAATAAAAAGTCAATGAAACGACGTTAACTTAATCAAATGTATTGTGAAAGTAAAACAGCGCAAGATAGGGCAATCGTATGATGTGGCCTTAAAATACGTCTAAAAGTTGGCCTCTTAAAATGTATTAGTGCCCTTTTAATTCGGCATATGTCCTTTATACATGTCCTTTTTTAAAACCCGCCCCTGCCCTAAAGGGCTTCCTACACCATCTAGGTGTACAGCCTATAGATTGTCTTACCTGTGGCGCAGCATTAATCGAAGCGACAGGTAAAAGATTTAATGAAAATAAAACTTGACAGTGGCGCTGCTCACAATCGCTAGAGTATAATCCATTGAAATAGGTAGATTTTAGTGCGTTTAACATCAAGGACCGAAACACAAGGCTTCACATCAAGACTAATTGACACAATTGAGCTACCGCCTTAAAACTAGTTCAAGCTTACTACATTTAAATCAATCTTAGACTTGTGTTACCCACAACATTTCGTATTAATCCTTTAAAAGTTGAGAATATATTACCTCGTTTAACTTAAATAAATGGTATTTATTAAATAGCCACATTCGGTAGATTTTGAATCTCAAAGATGTTTCGTTGTTTCATCTTAACCAAAACTTTTATATATAATTTTGTAGAGTAACGAGGATTCAGATTCAGTAGATAAAGTTATTGATCCTTATTGTTAATAATTGATATCGAAATACAAACACGTATATTAGATTAAATTAATGCGAATTAAGCCATCGTAAGCTACATTCCTACAGCTAGTTAGCTACGTAAGAAAAGAGAATACGAGTTTTTTTGACAACAAGTAATATGGTAAAATTGGAAGGAGAACAGAAGATTTCAGGATTTGGAAGTCACTTCTCCGCTGCTTTAGTGGCGTCATGGATTAATGCGGAGATATGCCATGCCGTACGTAAATACCTTTATTTTATAAATATTAAAAACTTGAATGAATATTTTGTGATTGAATTGAAGAGGCACAGATTTCCCGATGAACTGTCCATAGGAAATGGGTTTTGGTTTGGAACTCTCAAAGCTAAGAAAGATATGGAGGACTATTATGCTGTGCTATATATCTTGCACCTTAGGTGTTTTAATATATTTTTTTTCTCATTGAGAACTGTATCATCACTCAGTCTAGTTTGATTGCTGCTTTGGTTGCTTGGTCAGTTGATCAACCACGGCGATGGTCGAGGTTCAGTGTTCAACGCTTCACCGGTACACCTGACGTATTGAAGAGAATTCCCTTCGAGTTTCTGTCTTTTACATTGAACCTACAAAAATTACTACCTTACTTAACTCTCGCTGACTCCAATTATAATGAAAGTTAAAACTACAAAATTTACTTTTAGCACTTTCATTGACAAATTTTGTACTTTGTATTGAAGTATATAAACTAAAATCTGTACAGTCATTATCAGTAAATTTGAGCTTTTCGCATGTTAGACAGCTATCGTGCATTAGAAAGATGAACTCCAACTATGCGCTATGTTAACACTTATCTTTAATCCGGCTGCAGGGCCGCCAGTGTCACACATCATCATCACCATCATCATCATCATCATCATCTTCTTCTTCTTCCTTTTCTTCCCTTGAATCCTAGTTTAACCAGGGTCGGGATAGGAATATACAGTCTCAAATCCTCTTTGTCCTACATCATATCATCAGTCAATCCCCTATTTGAGACATCTCCACAGATCAAATATAGAAATACGCCAGTCCTATCATAAACTGATAACTTCACAATCTTCAGTAGCAGTTATTGACTTATTCTTAATTGAATCAAGATGAAAGGTCATCCTTCGATTGATATGAGCTGAAATTTAACTCCGACTCGTCAGAGCGCAATATCGACTCGTTAGTGATTGTACAACGGTGGACGACCTGCTATTAACCGCCACATTATGGGGACTAATGAAGAATTATTTAGTGTCTAATTAATTATCTAATTAGTGGAGTAAATTTGATACCTCTTCTAATCTATTTACAAGTATATGAATATTTTAATTTCAGGATAGACATTGTTCAGACAGTGTAAATATTACAAACAACAACGAGTGAGTATTTTATTTTGTAATAAATCATTGAAATGTTAAACTAGACTTTCGATTATTTATTTTTATTAATATCATCTTCTTAATATTACTTACGGATCGTGCTGTGCCCGGGTGTAATTGGGAGCTTGGGACCCCGGCAGAATAGGAAAACCGCAAGCAAACTGCCGCGTGTACGTAAGAGAAGACTAGAAGGCTAAGGCTGGTGTGAGGAAGGCAAAGGAGACCCACCTTACCATGTCATTTTCTCCATGCTTTAAATGGCATACACAACTAAGGGATGTAATAGAAGGAAGAATGCAAGGGAAAGAGTTAGAGGAAGGTAGGATATGGGCTGTTGGATGATCTGATAACAAATCCATAGATTGAGATGAAAATGAAGGCTGAGGATAGAATTGGTTGGAAGAGTTATATGCCATGGACCTGCCGTTGACTAGAAGACTAGCAGAAGAGTTGGCAGGACATGTATTCGATGCACTGTAGGATTGTAATGTTGCAATGATACGTAATGTTGTCTTTATTTACCACTACATTGTAGATCTCTCTCTTATAGTGCACTGCCTACTGGCAGGTCCGTGGTATATAATGCCTCCACTCTTCTTTGTCTTCCACTTCTCTCCTCATTTCCACATATTATTGGGTCTTTAAATCATCTAACATACCTAATCTCGGCCTGCCTCGGCCTCTTTTTCCTTCCATTCTACCTTCTCTTTTAATTAACCTTCCCCCCATTAGAATGTGTCCTATCCAACAATTCTTCCTATTTCTTTATACCTTGTAGATACAAACAAAAATTGAAAGTAAAAGAAAAGAATTACAGATATTAGAATAATACAGCTTTAGGCTACACAAACTTACAAGTGACAAACAAATCAAATTAACACGAATTAATCATTAGAAGAATATTAAATTAATCATTTTAATACTTAACATTTATCCAAAGAAGAACCAAGCTTGTATTCTTATCATAGCAACAGAATCAATAATTTTATAGATTTAATTGTATATAATCATTGTACAAGCAAGACTTTACCGGATAATGGTCGCTTATATTTATTTTATTTATTTATTCATTTATCACACGCATTCCACAAGAACTACATGACAAATGTTCTACAATAGATGACAAAGCGTATGAACGGAAATAAAGGCCTTGGTGAGGCACTTACATATTCCGAGAAGATAAATCGTAGTAATCAAAATTATATACGCATTAAAAACATACATCAGATAAATTAAGCAATTTGCGCTTATACCATTGAGTACCATAAAACAGTTGAGAGGCAAATAAAGTTAAAAAAATTACTGTGAATTATGTGTGAAGTTTTACAATCAAAGGACCTTGAATATCACTATCAAATATCTCTTGAATATACTTACATGTAGATGATTTAGAGTAATATAAAAACAACAGAATAATGCACTTGGCTATAAATTGAGCGAGAAAAATAATAGGTTAAAATATAATGTCAAAGCGCGTAGCAGTTTCTCATAAATTTGCTAAGATCAGTTTCGTTAAGCCTTTTCTTAAACGAATCTACAGAGTGAGCATTTACTGTGCTAGACGGTAGTTGGTTCCATATGCTTATACATCTAATTTTAAAGTGGTAACGCTCAGCGTTACATCTAAAGGGTTTAGCATAAAGAGTGGCGCCATTGTTTCTTGTGATTCCACTTTTTAAAGTAAAGAAATCCTGAATAGGTAAATCAATCAAATGGTTCATTATTTTATAGTAGGAGATTAGGTCTAGTTTAATTCGACGAAGTTCAAGTGGTTCAGCATCAAGTAATTTTAATCTATGGGGGTAAGGATATTCTTTTAGTCCAAAAAGTTGTTTGGTAAATCTTTTTTGCACTGATTCGATTAGGTCGATATCTTGCTTTCGATAGGGTGACCAAAGATTTGAACAGTACTCTAATATTGGGCGGACAAATACACTGAAAGCTTTAAACAGCAAGGTTTTATCTTTTGACTTGAAGGAATTTAGTATAATTGCCGCCTTTCTACGTGCCTTATTACATAGGGACTGGATATGTGATGAAAAGGAAAGATCCTGTGAAAATAGGATACCTAAGTCAGTAACCTCGTTTACTCTTAACAAGGAGACTGACCCAAGTATGTAGTTATACTCTAGTAAAGGACCTCTACTATTACTGAAAGATATAACTTGACATTTGTTGCAAGCAAGCTCCAATTGCCATTCTTTAGCCCAATGAAGGATATTATTTAAATTTTGTTGAAGGGATTCACAGTCAGCAGGTGATTTTATGCATGAAAAGAGTTTTGCATCATCTGCAAACAGATGAAGGGTGCTAATATCGGGACAACTATCACACATGTCGTCACTTATATAGATTAGGAACAGTATAGGTCCAAGAACGCTACCTTGAGGTACACCACTGCTTACAGGTGCCCAGTTGGAGTAGTGCTTGTTTAATTTTACTTTTTGGAATCTGTTAACTAAGAAAGATTTAAGCCAACTAAGAAGATAAATTTTTGCAGTGCACTTGTCTGACAAGCATGAAGCCACGTGTTCTAGAATGTCTTAATAGTGTAGGGGTAGCGTCATGAAGTTTTAAATGACAGATCCTGAGGTGAATTGAACCCTCGTGGGTTCGAATCCCAGCCGCACTGATCTGAGAGTAAAATCTCGGACATTCATTGGACTGGTTAGACGGTAAATGGAATGAATTGCCTAACGGTTTAAAGATGTGGTATTAGAAAGTGATAGGTATCAACATAGTTGATCATTTCACTATAGATCTAATGCGTGTCTACTTTTTCTAAGACCAGCTTTGCCGTCTCTGACCGTACCCTTGACACAAGAAAGCAGACGTTAAATTTGTATTTATAATAAACAACCTTTAACTGAGAGTGATAGCATCATTATTCGTAATGTACTATTATATAACAATGAAAGCGCCTTATGTAATCTTGCTTCACTTAGAAATATAGTTATAGTCTAAACTCATATAATGATCTCTCACTGTTATTAACTGTTTCAGATGCAGCGATTATGGGGAAGTATCATACATGTTTGTGATTCGGACGTGGTATATATGGTGAGTATGGTTTGATTTTCTAAAATTAAACATTCATGTATTTCGTAATGCTTTGAAAGACTAATTAGCTGCTAGATTGCCTGGCTACAGCAGTTGAAATAATTATAATAGTTTAAATATGAACGATAGATATAGCGGTAGGCATTATGGCAATAGCAATAAATTATAGCAAAGATTATGACGATTGTGTATTAAAGTGAGTTTTCATGGCACTGATTACCTTATTCATTCGAGAGTAAACTTGATATACATGTAAGACTATGTTAAACTTCTGTCTAATAAAAGTCGTCTGTCTTTCGAAAGCAAGCTCACAGTTATCAATCTTCAGTGGTGAGCCACCAGAATCTTCACCTTTTCCCTTATTGTTTGATGTGTAAATGTTTAATTACATATTTGATTGGTAAAGTAGCCCAGTGTGTTTCATTAAAAATATATATTATATTGTCATCGTAATATAATCTCTCTCTCTCTCTTAGTGCACTGCCTACTGGCAGATCCATGGTATATATCGCTTTCACTCATCTCTAATTTCCGTTTTCTTTTTCATGTCCATATACGAGTGGATCTTTGACCCATCTATAACCTTCCTTTTGACATATAATTATTCTTAGGGGATTCTGTTTATGACGAGTTGGGCCTCCTACCGCTTTCACAGCTTCGACTAACTTTTATTGGGCAGGGGCGTCATTCCCAGAGAAAACAATCCTGTTTACCCAAATATAATATTTCTGATATCAAATCACATGAGTCTACTTATATATATATATATATATATATATATATATATATATATATATATATATATACTTATATATATATATATATATATATATATATATATATATATATATATATTCATATACCTATCTCTGTTGCCGGGAAGAACTAAATCATTTCTCATTTCTTACTCTTCCGGTATGTAATATATTCTTCAAGTTTGTATGTTGCTGCGAATATGTGTTGTAT
This sequence comes from Enchytraeus crypticus, assembly GCA_905160935.1. Taxonomy (NCBI): domain Eukaryota; kingdom Metazoa; phylum Annelida; class Clitellata; order Enchytraeida; family Enchytraeidae; genus Enchytraeus; species Enchytraeus crypticus. The sequence continues at coordinate 76,917 of CAJHZI010000323.1, forward strand.
CCATTATTATGTGTTTGGATGTGTTTAGGACTCTTGATTATGTGCTAGTATGTGTTTATGTTATGTGTTCTCTTACGAGTGCATGTATGTGACTAAAATTCTTATGAATGTCTTAGTGATTCTTATTGGTTGGTTCAACAGCTTCTTGTGTCTAAGTGTGTAAATATCTCTGTGTATGTTTCAGGATGGTGCAGGTTTCTTTTGTCTATGTGTCTAATTATCTCTGTGTATCTTTCAGGGTGGCGCTAGTTTCTTGTGTCTATGTGTGTAATTATCTCTATGTATGTTAAAGGGTGACTCTAGTTTCATGTGCCTATGTGTGTAAGTATCTCTGTGTATGTTTCAGGGTGGCTCTAGCTTCATGTGCCTATGTGTGTAAGTATCTCTGTATATGTTTCAGTGTGACTCTAGCTTCATGTGCCTATGTGTGTAAGTATCTGTGTGTATGTTTCAGGGTGACTCTAGGTTCTTCTGCCTGTGTGTCTAAGTATATGTGTGTATATTTCAGGGTGGCTCTCGTTTCATGTGCCTATGTGTGTATGTATCTGTGTGTATGTATCTGTGTGTATGTATCTGTGTGTAAGTATCTGTATGTATGTTTCAGGGTGGCACTGATTGGAACTGTTATGCTGCTCGCACTATCGAGTGGAATCTATTATAGATTTCGTAGTCAGGCACGAATGGCGTCATGGCGTCATAGCCGCGCAGGTAACCAACGCTTCCGTTCTAGCGACAACTCTGTCATACTTCTGATACTGTAATTGGCAGCATTTCGAAATTCAGTGAAATTTACGATATATTGCCAAATCGCCTGTTTAACTCAGCATACAGATCGATCAGTTTATATTCAAACGACGGATTTAATAAATCAGCCTATACATCAATCATTTTATAATTTAGTAACCAATCAATCAAAGGGACCGACGATATCGGTTTTATATAAAAAATGTGATTTCTTTGTGAATCCAATGAAAAAGTAGTTTTCGTGCCTCAGAGTACGTGAATTAAATGGTTGATGCTTTATTAGCAATTCAATTATCGGTTTAAAACAATAACATATAGGCGTCGAATCAATTGGACACATTATGTGTATCAGTTGAAGAGGTCGCTACTATACTAACGTGTTTATGGTTGCAGAATTTGTATAAACCGATTGTAGATGACGCTTGAACTGCTGACAATTGCAACTCAATTTAAGATTAGCTTTCGGGTATATTGATGAAGCAGGTGCAATTCTTACATAATTCACAGCTATTTCTCATATCAAATTCGAATAATTGAATCATATCACGAATCTCAGCTGCAGAGAATTGTCTCCTCTTTCACCTGCTGCTACGCGGTCTTATTATTGCACTCGCTAGGGCGCTGTAGAGCTCGAGAAACAATAGCCTTAGGTGCACTCGCTAGAGGCGCTGTAATGTGGCCTTACTAGAACTCGCTAGAGGAGCTGCCACGGGTGCACTGTTTCGGTATATGAGAGAAGGAGGAAAATTAATAAGATGTAGCTGCAGTTTTACCTGCACAAAATTAATTAGTCTTTTGGGCATTTCTACAAGGAGAGTTCGAAAATAAAATATATTGAAGTAAATTTTATGATTGAGAAAATCTGACTCGAGAAAAACTGACGGTTGAGAGTTGTGATGGAATAGGCGTTAAAGGATCTGCCGTTTGTCATAGAAGTGGACCTTTGTGTGATAGAACACCGGATATAGATAGACTGACGGTGCTCCTAATTCCTGGCATTTAACTCTCTCTCTCTCTCTCTCTCTCTCTCTCTCTCTCTCTCTCTCTCTCTCACTGAGATGTTGAAGTCATTGTCGTGACTGGAGCTGAGGCTCGATTCAAAGATTTCTTTGTTTTAAGCTCATTGTCGCTCCGTGATGTTCTTATATCATGAATGTTATCATATCTTATTATACATGTAAGTTCTGGATCACCAAGCGAGCTTACCTATGTAAAAACCTCTCCAATAGTACCGATATTACAGCTCTGCAGCTATGCTTATTTTATGTGCGGTGCTTTACTACAAAATATGCATCATATCGTGGAAAAGCAGCCTACGTCAAAGCTCGATGGTGGTTTGGCTCGTCAAAGCAATGTTGATGAAGTTGTTAAACTATGGCTGAACGAGTGCGACATATGATAGGAAGAAGATCTCTGCTAAGTTTCCTGGAAATATTAAAATTTTTAATATAATATCTCTTTCTTTCGATGGTCATGAGATGCGATCAGACGTTGGGCCTCATTTCTTTATGTGCTCTTCCTTTGACTTATTTCCAGCCTCTTTGATTCGCGCCGTTTAATGAATACTCTTTTATTTGTTTTTCGGCTTGACTTTTCATATAGTTCCACAGTGCTAATGGTGTCATTGACGACAGTTGCACTTCACTCGATTTGTCGTTTTGTTTTGTGAACGGTTGTACGCGTAATTAATATGTATCTACTACTTTGCATGTGTTTACTATTCGCTTGTGTCTACTATTCACATGTGTCTATTATTCGTATGTGTCTACTATTCGTATGTGTCTACTATTCGTATGTGTCGTCTTTTCTCTTCGACTTTTCCTATCCACCAAATGTCCACTAGCTGAGACCAACACGTAAACCTACATTCCGCTAGTACCCTTCCTTGGACTGATTACCCGGACTTTGGCTCTCACCCTTTATAGACCACTCACTCTGCTCATCGGCTTTCATTTGGTCTCACAGTGCTCAATGTTGTCATGAACAACAGTAGCACTCTAATCGTATTGTTGTTGTTGTTGTTGTGTTTACTATTCTCATTTCTCTACTATTCACATGTGCCTATTATTAACATGTGCCTACTATTCGAATGTGTCTACTATTAGAATGTGTCTACTATTCGAATGTGTCTACTATTCGAATGTGTCTACTATTCAAATGTGTCTACTATTCGAATGTGTCTACTATTCAAATGTGTCTACTATTCGAATGTGTGTACTATTTTCATGTTCATACTATTTTGCATATGTCTACTATTCGTATTTATCTACTATTCGCTTGTGTCTACTATTCGCACTTGTATAGTTATTGCTCTGTGTCTGTACCTGGGACTACATGTGTTTACAGCTAAAGGCAAATCTTTAAATCTCCTGAAGACAATCGGACTAATTATGTACGATGACGGTTAAGAATTGTGCGAATAATCTATTCTTAGTTTCGAATAATTATCTATTTTAAGATCAACTTCATCGCTCCTCCGTCTTTTCTCTGGAGAATGTTGCTTTAAATAACTGCTAAGATTTATCTTCTAAACTTACATATCAATAATGATTATCCATTATTTAAATCTGATTAACAGTTACAAGGAAATAAATATTAATAGTTAACATCTTCATCATTTTTGAGAAATGTCCAGAAGTGCAAATATATTGATCCTGCAAAATAAGCATTCTTTTATTTAAATAGAGGCTTATTACATAGCTACAATGAATTATTTAGCTATGGATATTAATTATTAAAATATAGAATATTAAAAATAGAATATTATTATTATTAGAATATTAATTATTATTATTATTAATTTAATTATTTTGCTTTTCTTCTGAGTTTATTGCAGAGCACAATTACTGGAGCTTAACGAGGTAGCCCAGAGGTTGAACAGCGTTAGGCGCATGACGATACCACTTAATTTCTGAATTCTTAACAATAACATAGCAAATAACATAGCATAACAATAACACACCATAACAATAAGATAACATAACAATATCATAACAATAACAATAACATCATTATTGTATACATTTTGTACAATGGACCTAGTGATACGTATGATAGGTGAGTATAGGGTAGGATAACAAGTAGGTTAAGGTAGAGGTGGGTAACCAATAAGATAGGTTAGGGTAGGGTAAAGAAAGTAAAGCTAATGTTAACACCAGTTTCCTCAATTGAAAGCTATGTCAGTGACGGGCGAGCCCAGAATTTGAACCATGCACATACTGATCCGCGGTCGAATAACTTACCGACATCACCACTGGCTTCAGCCGTAAAAAAGTATGTTAGGCTAGGATATTGTAATAAATAGATTAGTGTAAGTTAGGGTATTAAGTGCATACAGTATTTTGGAATATAGGCAATACAACACACAGAGCTTGTTCGTTGTTTAAAAGGCAACATGCAATAAAATTCTAACTAGACTGGCTCTGACCATGTTATGTTTGGGAAACTAACTTTTTGCAACAATTTTGCATGTGCCTCGGAACGTTTCAACTAATATAACTCTGATTATAATAGTTGTCTATATTGTGACCGAGACACTGTAGACCAACCATAAATTTCACGTGTCGTACGAGGCGACTGAGAAACAACTAAGAAAAGAAGTGAGAAACCACTTCAAAATCATTATTTCCAAACTATAAAAAAGCGAAAAGAGCATGCAAGTAGGAATATATATCTTGGATTTACCAATTAGCAGGACACTAGAGAGATATTGAAACAGAGTCGATTTAACCATGAGTTAAATCGCAGGGATCGTACTTTGGAAGACAGATAGTCCCTGGAAGCGAGAAGATATATAGCTTAATCACCTATGACATAGATCTTATTTGCCCAATGTTGTTTACTTTAAGCTACACGGTTGGCCTATGCGAGAGGTAACTCTAATTGATAAATTACTAGCTCTATCTCGATTGTATTAAAATAATAACTCACCTGTGGATAACAACTGTTTACTTGTTGATTGACTGATTGGTTCTCTCGGCTAGTGCCGATAGCTATGTCGGTAGAGCACTCGGTTTCAGATCAGCATGCGCGGAATTCAAATCCCATGCTCGGCCGTTACTGACTATAGATCCTAAGTGAAGAACCCAGTCTGGACTAACTAATTTCTGACTTTTACTTAACTAACTTTTTCGGGCTTTAATCCAGCTCTTTATATAGTAAGCTAATCGCATTCATAAGATTAATCATTACTATAAGCTTATTAACCAAATCATGTAGTGAAGTCCCATTATGACATAATAAATATCAGTAATATTTCACAAACTTGGCTATAATTCATTACTAAAGTTCGTTACATAAACTCGGCCATAAAACAGAAATTACTTCTTAAGATTAATTGGTAAGCAAACTCGGTTGCTACAAGATTAATGAAGACTTATGCCGAACTGATGTCACAGCTCTCTTATGTTAATATATCAACATATCAGTAATATATCTTCATACTTGAGATATTAGAGTTCTGCTTCATGATAGATGATTAACTACAAATCTTTCCTTATGATAAACGATTACATCATAAACCGGCCTAGTGATTGACAGGTTCAGCTTTGAGAATACCAGTTTTGTTACATCAGTTCTTGTAGAGAGTTATTAGTAGTAATCTGTCTTAGTCGTGACTGCCAGATGTATAAATTGCCTGTCTTATATATTAATTGCCACTTCCTATGCCAGGAAACTTATAAATGACAATGGCCTTGAGTAAAACCTACATTTGTCCATCAAAGTCATTTGTTAGACCATACACTACAATATAATACTAATGTTTAATGTTTGAAATATATTAGAGAGTTATAAAGTTTAATAGCTATGATTTTTAGATGTCTGTCATACATATCAAAAGCATTTAAATAAACGACAAAACGGTCCCATTGTGATTGATGTTACTCTAAATTACTGTTCTTAACATTATTTACTGCTGTTAATAAATATTATTTTTGTTATTTGCTTTAAAGATGATTTTGCTATTAAAACATGACGGATGATAAGCCCTAATGAATTTTTAAAGCAAATTTTGATGTTTTAAATCACTTTCAATTAACCAATTAAATTCTTTATGAAGGATCCTAGAGAGACAGTCGATATTTAATCAAAGGTATTGTACAATATACAATCATGTATGCATTTCATATTATTTTTGCCATATAGAAATAATTGAATTATAGAAATGATGCAGAGAATACAAATATATGGACGATTTATATGCTTTGGACATCACAATAGGTAGTGCAATAAGAGAGAGAGAGAAAGAGAGAGAGAGAGAGATGATTTTTAGTACTCCAATGGATACTCACCAAAATAGTAAAAATGTTGAATTAAAGCGAGTGCTACGGTTATTATTAAGTTAACATAGTTAAGACATTGAATGTGGTGATAGTGATAAACTTTAAATGATTTATTATCCAACATTTGAAAAATAACAATCCGTAAGTACTAATACACAGAGCTAATCCACAAAATACTTAATCCACATTTCTAGTGCTTTTATTTAGCGCTCTATCATAAAGTCAATTTCTTCTAATAATCATGAAAATGCTGAATGTCACTCCAGAATATCAGCCTGAGTGTGGACTGGGAAGGATTCAAATTAGGCGAAATATTTATAACTTAATTTACTAATCTACCGGATACAAGTGTTTGTATAAGTCTGGGTCAATTTTGACTAAAGCAAATAACGGAAGAGGAAAGATTTGCTGGTTTTTCGAATTTTGGTCTTGAACCGACGTTTATATGACTCTTCTGTATCTTGCTCAACTTTGGTACTTGGCAAAGTACCAGCTGCGCACTGACGACAGTAACACTGAAATTGTAGTTCAGGTTGTTATTGTTGATGTAATTGTTGTCGTTGATGTTGTTATTGGACACCCTGAGTCATATACCTGTCCCTAACAGAAGAATGTCACCAGTAAATGCAGACAGAGGTAATGCACTGTATAGGCAATACATGATGACCTCTATCACTTTCAATGCCCACATTAATAATCTGTCAATAAAGTAAGTTATCCATGCCGCCGGTCCTGCGTGCATCTGAGATTTCACTAACTCATAAGCTCACCGGAATAGAACTTACGGGAGCTCCATGCACCTAAGGATCTGACTTTTAAATGATTGTGTCTGACCACCGCTTCACACAGTGTGTTTGGAGTGGATGTTCACCCCGTGAATCAGCTCTATAGTTACAGTTTACTACCTAAAACACTGTGCTTCAGAATTAATTGACTGTTTGGATGATAGCTCCAGAATTATTTAGCATAAGGGAAATAATTAGCAACAATTTATCACCTTATTTTTTATGAGAATAATTTGAACGATAGGAAATGAGCCTATGGTATGGTCTCGTTTTCATTGAGCCAATTTTTAAATTTAAACTTGGAAACTGACATTCATGACTTCATTTCTCTCGGAATCCCATCAGTAACTGTTGAAGCATAGAAGCTCCAAAACAAAATCAAGTTTAAATTATCAGTTAAAATAAATAATTTTTGTAGGCTACAGTAAAATAAACCAGATAATCTAATTTGTCATCCATTACATCGCAACCTACTGTAGGTTGTACATGCATGTCAGCACGTGGCCTTTATTTCTAATTGTTATCATACACAGTATTTTTAACTTTTTTTAATCTATTCTAATCTATTTTTGACCTGAAATGATAAAGGAGACGTAATTGCGCCTAAAAATGAAATTTCTATTTCGATCACAACAGCTAAAGTGTAAAATGTGTGGACGCCCCTGACTAAAGTTAACATTAAAACGCTCAACAAAGAGCAGATCTGATCTATTTTGAGCTCAACATTGACGCTCAACACTAATTACATAAATAGCCTTTAATACGCAGAGAGTCAATTATGAAGCCAGGTAGAATAGGACAAATTCTCGATATGCTTAGAGTTCAAACGGGGAAACGAAGTCAGTCGATATTTATGGCAAGCAGAACTTAAATTAGATCGATCACGAGCCTAGCTAAACTGTGATTCAAGGGTGAAAATGATAATGATAATGATGATGATGATGATGATAATGATGGTAATAATGACAATGATAATGATGGTGATGATAATGATAATTGTTATGATGATGATGGTGATGATGATGATAATGATAGCCATGATGATGATAATGATAATTGTTATGATGATGATGGTGATGATGATGATAATGATAGCCATGATGATGATAATGATAATTGTTATGATGATGATGGGGATGATGATGATAATGATGATGCCATGATGATGATAATGATAATGATAATGATGATGCTGTGATGATGATGATAATAATCATGATATTGATGATGATGATGATGATGAGTACTTAAACTATAGAGTCGTCTCTGGGTTCATGATCTCTTGGAACTTAGCAAAGAAACAAACTGACCTAAGCCAGAGTTGCTTGTATATACGTCTGCCTGTATGCCATAGGCAATATGGATTACCTGGTCTTTAGTTGAGTAAGTGTAGAAGAATTCTTGAAGTTATTTAGTTATCAGAATCAAGTAGAAACAATTTTAGTGTTCTCACATTATGACAAAAAATCGACTTTGGTTCTACAAATGACTGGACAACATTCCTATACAACTTCCCCAATTATTTCAATCTGACACTTAATATAATAATTAAATTAAACGGCATACTCACAACGTCTGCTAGTTTGAAAGTCGTCTAAAGCTGATCTGCAATTGTTTTATTGGCTTCATATCGTTTATTTATTTATCACAACACAGATTATACTAACAATAAGAGCGTGCATGTAGTTAGTTGGAACTCATATTAATACAAAAGAGGCTACCCTAAAAGAGCCAGAGCTCTGTGCGGTAATATCGCAATTGACAGATATTGCAGAGTCTATTGATTTCTGAAATACAAAATATTCTATCACGCTAGCAAGTCATCATCATCATCTACCCTTAAATTCCAGTCAGTTTAACCAGGGTCGGGATGCGAATAGACTTTTTCCAGTCAAGTTTATCCCTTCGTTTAAGTTTTGTAGCAATTTCCGGAGCCTAGGCGCTCACCAATCGAATGCTCTTGCTGACGTTGGTTAGGATCTAGTTTTTATGTCACCTTATACGACACGTGCATACTTTTTACACGGCTGATCTATTCTTCAAGCAACCCGGACACAACACGGGGATATTACTCTACCAAGTACAGTAAATTAATCTTGATACTAACTAGCGTACTAGTCACGTGAGGCGACTGATAAAAATGTTGGGTGGTGCACTACGGCGATCCAAAACCCGCCTCGTGAGGATCTTTTGATTTTGTTGACGAGTAACCAAAAGAGTGAGAAAAGTTCTGTACTCGTATCATATATGTATGTTGCATGTGTTTATCCTCATTACAGGTTATTACATCTTCATTGCATGTTATTACAGGTGTTCATCATCATTACAGGTCATTAAATCCTCATTACATTCTCATTACATCCTCACTACATCCTCATTACATATTACTACAGGTGTTCATCCTCATTATAGGTTATGACATCCTGATTACATATTACCATAGGTGTTTATCCTCATTACAGGTCATTACATCCTTATTAAATCCTCATTACATTCTTATTGCATCCTATTGCATCCTTATTACATGTTTCTACAAGTGTTCATCCTCATTACAGGTTATAACATCCTCATTACATGTTATTACAGGTGTTCATCCTCATTACAGACTATTACATCCTCATTATATGTTATTACAGGTGTTCATCCTAACGCCAGATCTACCGCAGCTGTTCACAGGGTCTCAGAGCAAATGCACCGAGGCTCAATATCATCACAACGTTCCAACAACTCCATCACCAACCACAATCTCACCTTTCAATATCCTCACACAATGACGTCATCAACGACGTCATCATACGGTCAGATGCTACTACTTCAGCCACCCCCCTACTCGTCTCTGATGTCCATCTCGCAGCCTGACTCGCCTCCACCCTACAGCGAGGTGGTGCCCAAGTACGAGGTGGATGTGGAGAAGGCTGCCGATCCTATCAGCGTTATACAGCAACAACATTTAACGCCCGTTGTTGATCCAGCCTACTTGTCACCCAGTGTGGATCGAAGCTTTCCTTCAGAGCCTCAAGAAGCGGGTGTTCGGTTGGTAAGAGAGGCGACCTCTGGTGGAGATGTCAGACGTTCCAGTACAACCTCGACATCAAGTCAACGTCATATGTAAGCTCTGAGTGCCTGTTAGACAAATATGCAATGTAAATACTATGTATCGTATGAAGAAATTACGGTATGCCTGTACCATGTCTAATGTATGGCTGTCAGATTGAGAAAATATGGAACCTGATGCGTGTTCCAACCTCTAGTGTTTAGTGGTATTTTTTATTTTGCGCTAGTCTAGTATTTTGCAGCACGGGAAATTAAGTATTACCTTAGAAATTAATGAAGAAAAAGACATTCTTACGAACTTTATATAAGAAAACTGCACTGTGATCATGCATTTATGGACACTGACTGGACAGCGGATACTTGCCAGCTTTATCTTTATCCTCTCACAAAAATGAAGAAGTTTATTTACTAATTGAATTATTTGTTTTTATTGTAAATTCCTGTATTTTTATACAGAAATCTTACAGCAATTGTATACTTGTAATCTTTCGAAGTGTGCGTGTGTAAATGTTATACAATATAGGTTTGTGAATGCACATAGACGTATAATTTACACTGTATCCTGCTTGTGATGAATTAAATGCACGTAACGAGTGTTGTTAACGAGGTCAATCTAGTTGTTAATTAGGTCAATCTAGTTGTTAATTAGGTCAATCTAGTTGTTAATTAGGTCAATCTAGTTGTTAATTAGGTCAATCTAGTTGTTAATTAGGTCAATCTATTTGGTAATTAGGTGACAACCTAGTTATTAATTGGGTCAAACTAGTTAGCGCTTTTACAATATAATTAAGGTATACGTTTAAATTTCACTGTAGGGTTGCTTTGTAATTACTTAACTTTACATCAATTTATCAACGACTTTATAACTGCACTTAATTTTTTGTTGTTAGATTTTCGTCAATGTTAAATCGATTTCTAAAGATATTAAGACTTAACTTACAACTGGTTTATAGATCTCATATCTCATCGGTTGTCTTTATTTACAAATTTAATGGTCTTATACATTTATCTCACCTATTGACTACACTTACAAGTAATATAAATTAACTACGTTACTTGTACCTGGTTTATTTTTTGTACCTACTACTATACTACGCTATTATTTTTACGTATGCATTGTCATTACGTTCGTACATGTATTTCGTATTTTCGTATGTTATCGATCCTTCGGTTGTCAGATTGTTTTGATATGAACGAAGATATTATTATAAAGATCTCACCTATTGACTTTACTAACAAGAAATTTATAGATCTCATATCTCATTTGTTGATTTTACTTACAAGTAATATAAACATCTTATGTCTTATCTGTTGACTATACTTACAAGTAATTTAGAGATCTCATATCTCAATTATTGATTTTATTAACAAATAATATAAAATGTTGATTTTACTTACAAGTAATATAAAGATATTATATCTCATCTCTTGATTTTAGTCACAACGTGCATAATAAATCGACTATTGATTGATTTGCTAGAGCATCTTCGTTGGTTGGGTCTAATACGGATCTATTACGCTGGATATCTACGTTAAACAATGGTTTAGTTAATTCTGTGTATAAAGAGATTCAATTATTTTAATACAAATTGCATATAAGCTTATAGCTGATATACTTATGGCTATATTATACTTCGTTTGTGTTGGAACATCTTCAGTGTGTTTCAGTTACCTTGGTAAGGTTTGAATGTGTATATTGCTTTTAAATTATTTTCTTACATGGAAGATTATTATTGATTCCATCAAATGACCTTTTACGCTTGTGCAATGTGTACACACTTAAGAAGGTAACCTAAATATATTTTAGTGAAAACAAATTTGTTCGACTAGTTTTGTATTAGTGACGTATAAAGGAGGAGAGATATGAGAAAACTAATTACACATAATTATACTATACTAGCACACAACTTCAGTATAATTTTACATAATTATACAGAACTATACAATAATGAATATAATAACACAGAATATAGTGGATACTATAATTTAACAGCTTCAAAATTGTACAATAAAAAAATTAAGCCGCGCTCTCCGTCTTTCAAACCATCTATCGTTAAAATGATTAACTTTTGAAGCAATTAATGTGCAGAACACGCCACATTGTGTATAATGATATTTAATATTGTATAATCACGGATAATTATTGTAAAATTATGTGTTAGTATAGTATAATTACGTATAATTAGCATTTCACATATCTCTTCTCCTTCGTAATTATGTACAAAAAAGTTGTATATTCGCATTTCTACTGTATAAAGAAAACGGATGAACACATAGAAACACTCAATTATTGGGTTACTGTTGTCCAAGATGGGGTTAAATATTCCTCGAGGTTGTCATTGGCGACAGTTTAACTCTAATTCTGCTGTTGTTTAAAACTTCGTAAGCTTTAGAAGGTGGAAACTCTCTTCCGTTATTTCAGAAGATGAAATATTACTATGAAGAAATGATAAATCTAAATTGTTCAAGACCTGTGTTATCGGTCATTTCATACTGAAAAGAGATAGGAAATTTTTCCAGTTCTCTCTACTCGACGACTAGCTTAAAAATCGAAATGGCTTATCAAGTCAGCATCACATTTCTAAACGGCCGTTTCATCGTCAGAGATGACATCAGGCACGTTGATTATATTGATAAAGCTGGTACAGCTAAGGTTAACGTTAGTTTCCTCGCTCGAAAGCAATGTCAGTGACGGGCGAATCCAGGATTTGAACCCCGCACATATTGATCCGCGGTCGATTGTCTTAAACGTATATAAGCCCAATACTTAACTTAATTGTCACTCTACCAACTGAAACCAAAACAGTCCATACAAAACTGAACTAGGAAAAGAACGCAAATACCTGCTCTTAACTTCATTAGCTTGTAAAGTTATATAATTTAAAATGTACCTATAGCTTGATATCAAAGCGTCATTATATTTCGTTACAGAAAATCATCTAGAAAATAATTAAACTACTGACAGTTAATCCACAAATTAACTCCAGATCTTAACTTCTCTTCAAAATTTTAGATCTTAAGAAACAAAAGAAATCAACGTAAATGTATCAGATGTTTATTAATTAATCTCAATGATCTAGTGACAGATACAACAAGCATTCACTAACAAAAGTAGCAGAATAGTGAAATCATCTAATCATCTATAAAATAGTAACTAACAGGCAAACAAACATATGGATCTTAAATTAAACTCATGTTTAATTAATTTAAATACGATATTATTACAAATTTGATCGATCGTTAGAAGATTTCAAATTTTTTAAATAGAATTGGCCAAAATGAAACTGTTTAGTACAATCAGCAACATCATGTAAAATATGCCTTAGACTAGTTAAAATAATACAGTTCCCGATTATGTCTATTATACTGTCTGTTATATTGTTTCTTATAATATCTCTTATGCTCTTATAATGCCTCATACAATGTCACTTACAATTATCTTCTTATAATGTCTCATGTCTCCTTTAATATCTTCTTATAATGTCTCATGTCTCCTTTAATATCTTCTTATAATGTTTCTTATAATAATAAATATCTCCTATAGTATCTCTTTTAATGAGTTATATAATGTCTCCTTTTTATAATGTCTCACATAATGTCTTTTACATTATAAAGTCTCATATAATGTCTTTTATACTGTCTCCTATAATATCTCTTATAATGAGTCATATATTGTCTCTTATAGTGTCTCACATAATGTCTACTATGAAGTCTCAAATAATGTCTCTTATAATGTCCCTAAGTCTCACATAATCTCTTTTCTAATTTCTATTGTAAAGTATAGTATCACATAGCCACGGTCAATATAAAACGGTGACTCAATGAAGTAAAAATTCACAGATGGAAATAGATATTAGCATACAATAAAACACTGCATAGTATAGTTATTTATCGCAACTAATGTGCAGATACAACACGAAGTAACGCTCAAAACAGGATATTATATATAAGATCAACGTTAACCAATACCTACATTTCTCAAAAATCTAGTTAGACTACAGCTACGACTGTTGATCTCATAAGACTGTTGACCAATACCTACATTTCTAAACAACCTAGTTATACAACAGCTAAGACTGTTGATCTCATGGTATGTAAAAATCATACCATATGATCATCTCCATCTTCGTTAGAAGATGACATTCCTTAGAGGGATCAGCTTAGGTTAACTGTTGGGAATCGAATCCGCAATGTTCGCTGAACCGATAGGCTGTGCTTATTAGTATTGTAGTAAAGTTTCAGAATCGGTCTGTACCATGACTAGTGACGTCATTATGCTCTATACACTATCTACATTGACGTCACTATGACGTCACTATGATCTATACACTCTATACATTGACGTCACTATGATCTATACACTCTCTACAATGACGTCACAACGATACACTCTTTACAATGACGTCACTATGATCTACAGCTTCATATCGTTTTACTGCATTAGGCGGCAATATCAATATGCTATGCTTAAACAGTTTAAATTAGAAAAACCTAGTCAATACTACTTTCACTATGGCAGTTTATCGGCACAATAAAATGAATGCTGCATTACTGGTACAAATTTGTGAACTTGATTCGATTATTACAGATAAACCATAAATTGACCAAAGGGACACTAATGAAATGTTTTCCTTAGAATAATTGTTCTTATAATTATTTGAAGGATATTCCAAAATTACACCGATTCAAAGATAATAAGCTGTCTAGTGTAAAATACGATCGAGATTATTCACTTTTTTTTGCTCAGAAACAGTTTAATATTAGAGTAGACATACGTTTCATTTTATTCCGAACTTCCTGAAGTTAACATTCCGTATTAATCAAGTTCTGTGCAATAAAAATGTCAACCATATTATGCATTAAAAACTGTACCATTAAAATAAGTTAATTTCCTGATGCACAAAAAAAAACCAAGCAGCATACAGAGATCAATTTCATTAGAATATTATATTAAAAATAGTAAGACTAGAAATTAAAAAGAGAGATTACAAGTAAAAGCTATCACTTATTTTGTCTAGGCACGCTGAAAAACGAGAATGCAATTATGATACTATGCTTAATAATTATGTGATTAAATATAGCATAAAATCAAAGAAATTAACTAGAAATAAATAAATATCGAAATCATTATCAGCCATAAGAAGAATGAACTGCCCAAAGGGGAGCTTTGCTGAAGACATGAAAATTTAGTGTTCATATAAATAATTGTTGTAAATATCCAGTACAATGACTTCACCACACTCTTTTCCTTGCGTCGATTGAGATTTAATTTCGGAATCACGAGGAGAGATTCAATGAGACTACTTTATAAAAATTATATTATTTTACCTTATAATAAATAAATTACTTTAATATTATAATAAATAATTATAATAAATAAATATATTACTTTATACTAAATAAATTATAAGACTGCTTTATAATAAGTACATTCTATTAGTGAAAGAGATAATTCCTTTTAATGAGCCTTTATGTCCCATTGAGTGGTTCATCACGGTTGGGTCAGATAGAATATGAAATCTTAAGGTCGATTATTCTTCGGCCTGGTACTAAGTGTATAGAATAGTACCAAGTGAGCTTTTATAGCCCCTCAGGAAGGAAAACACATGACGACTCTGACATCATCCTTGGATGAGGAAAAGGGCGTTTAACCTTTATTATTATTATTACTATTATTGTTAATACTACTGCTAATACTATGTTATAATGCAGGCTCTAAATCGCCACCACGTATTTGAGAAGCGAGCGCTCTACCACTGTGCCACATGATGTTCCCAAATAAGTGATGCATGCACGAGATACGATAAGTAATTTTAATTGTATAGTTACAACACAACCCAATAGAAAGCTGCAGACATTACACACTAATTAATATACATAATAACCATTCAGATCTGGATTCGTGCTACAGAAAAAGAATAGTAAGTTACAGGTGAAGCATCTGTATGTGTGCATATTTGCCTATTTTATGTGTTATATGATATTTGTTTGTTGAAATGATATAAAAATATGGATGAGTATTGCTAGAGGATTTAAAGTTTCATTCATATGAAGACACGAAGAGGAAAACGGAAGATAGTGATGAGTGGAGGCGTTATATACCATGGACCTGCCGTAAGCAGTGTACTAAAAGAGAGAGAGAGAGAGAGAGAGAGACAGACAGAGAGAGAGAGAGAGAGAGAGAGAGAGAGCGAGAGAAAGAGAGAGAGAAAGAGCGAGGGACGATATTTCTTAAAATAAAACATAATTTTCTCTCCCTGAAGTTGGATACAGGCAAATGAAAATCTGTAGAATATCCACAAACAGCACATCCAAGTGAACGTAACATAATGAATGACGTAATACAATTACGAATCCAGAATTTCAACATTTAACCCTAAAATATATTGACTACAAAAGTAAATAGACCCTGATAATGTATAATATTCGAGCGAGTTTTCAGACATATTCAAGATGCTTATCAAAGAACCAAAGAAATACGCACTTCGATGTCCCAACTGAAATTCAAAAGTAGCCTATAAGTATACAAGCCCCGCAGAGCTCTATCGGTGAACAAAATCATACTTCTGAAGCGTAAATTTCAGGAAAAATACATGTCATACAATTTGACCAGAAAGACATTGATATAAAAAGCAAAAATTACTATTAAAATAGTGACTATGTCAAAATATTAATATCTCATTCAAATACGGCAAAAATGAAAGAAAGATGGCTTCCAACATTGATCGAACTAGAAAAGATTGAAAACATACACAACCTAATTAACATTTTATATGATCGTTAAAACTAAGCTCAGTGAAATCGACATATTCAATAGTAACAACAGTGCAATATTGCTCATAGAGTGAGCCTTTAATATAAAATAACGCAGCCGACTGGGGTTTATTTAAAGAAAAAAGTCAATCAGATTTGTATTTAATAAGCACAGGAATAGAACAATTAAATTAGCTCTGTGTAGCCTACAAAGATGTGAAAGACAAACAAATGATGGTACACAATAAACCAAAAATGGCACAAAATAGAAATAACAATGGCATATACGAGAGATGATGCATAAAAAGTAGCAAACAGATTACTGATAGAATATCAAATTCCAAAAGTCTACTTCTAATCAAGTCTATATTCTACAGTTAACTGGGGAACAGAATTCTGATCTAGCGTCTAGGGATAAGGTGAGGTTACTGTCAAAGTAGAAACCATAACGTATGAGAAGCGATTTAAAGAGAGAATTAAGCGACAAGTGCAGGTGCTCAACTATAGCACAGGCATCTCAACAGAAGAGATTATACAGTGCAAGTATCGTATCATGGAAATCAATACACACACACCCAACCTAGATGAAGGTGAGTTGATCTGTGCAGCACAGTACAGAGTCATAAGTTCTTTTAAACGTCTGTTTCTGAAACAAATTCAAGCCCTTAGTGATGAGTATAGAAGAGATCCAAACCCATAGCCCCTATTAGACAAAGAGACAAACATTCGAGTGCTCGGGCCAGTCAATGGTCGATATAATTCTTAGAATGGATTGAAGCGCACACCAGATCATGTCTCAGAATGGATTGATGGGCACACCGGATCATGTCTCAGAATGGACTGATGGGCACACCGGATCATGTCTCAGAATGGATTGATGTGCACACCCGATCATGTCTCAGAATGGATTGATGGGCACACCGGATCATGTCTCAGAATGGACTGATGGGCACACCGGATCATGTCTCAGAATGGACTGATGGGCACACCGGATCATGTCTCAGAATGGATTGATGTGCACACCGGATCATGTCTCAGAATGGATTGATATGCACACCGGATCCTGTTTCAGAATGGATTGATGCGCACACCTGATCCTGTGGGCGAGAAAGGATTGACAAGAGACCACATGACAGCGTCGTTGTACGACATCGCAGACTTACCATCCTCTAGAAAAAACGCTGGACCCTGCAAACACAGCCATCAAATCAATTCTAAACTCAATCAACAAAAGATTTTACTACGATTATTAAAGTGCTTGGACTTTAATGTAACGTAGTTATCCATTTCCGCCCTTTTTCTTACCAGTTATATTACTGTTTATATATATAAGTAATAACGGTTATACTCTTTGTTGCATTTTGACTATCTACGATTGTCAGATTGTGGTGAAATAAAGAATGAGATTAGATTCCAAAACCTTAGCGATGAGAAAACAGCCGTAAAGCTTCAGGTTTGAGCAATGGCGCAATTAGAAGTACGGCGCAATCAGGTGTAAGATGTCGCAATCAGGTGCAAGTATTGCGCAATACGGTTTAAGTATGGCACAATCAAGTGTAAATAAGGCGCAATCAGTCCTCAGCATGGCGTAATCAGGCCTCAGCATGGCGCAATCATGTGTAAGTATAGCGTAATCAGGTGTAGGTATAGCGTAATAGGATGTAAGTATAGCGTAATCAGGTATAAGTATGGCGAAATAAGGTGTAAGTATGGCACATTCAAGTGTAAATATGGCGCAATCAGGCCTCAGCATTACGTAATCGGGTGTAAATAAAGAGAGAATAAGCAGACAAACCTGAATTCTGTTTCCGGTCAGAGCGCAACAGTTGACATCAGAGTAGCTGGGATGTTGAGATCCCGACACTCGATACAATCCAACCTCTACACTACCGTCACTATTTTCTGCCTTGGACCTGCCGGCTCTTCTCAACAGGTCTGAGAAGCTCTCTTCCACGTCCGAGTCTTTCCAGCCTCTTCCATTTATGGATCTATCAACACCACCGGCGCCTTCCGTGGACCTGCCAGTAGTAAAAAAGAAAATAAGTTTTAAACATTTATTAAATTATCATGCGATGGCAAAGAATAGCATTTAATTATCGAATTTATTACAACATTGTAATAAATTTATAATATTTAAAATAATCTACGTCAATTAAATTGATTGGTTCATAAAACTCACAGCGCGCATCATTCGGTATAATTCTACTATTATTATTATTATTATTTGATTATTAGTTTCTAGATGAATTAGAATCTGTCTTATGATCCTACAAGAGAGACAGAGAGAGAAAGAAAGAGAGAGAGAGAGAGAGAGAGAAGAGAGAGAGAGTCAGAAAATTTATTACAATTTATAACTGTGCAAAATTTTTAATTTAAATATGACGGAACATTCAAGTCAACAACTCAGAGAAGATTTAAAATATCCTACAAGAAATCAACAAATTACTGATTAATAGCATTGGACAATGGTATAGGGTCTACATGTACCTTTACCGAGACAAACGTAACCAACACAACTAGATGAATTCAGAAGAAAATAACACATTTCTACTCATCAATTACATAAAAATGACTTAAATTAACAACACCTATCCAAAATTATCTGTCTATGTCAAAGTAACATGAACGAGTTAAAGAATCACCTGATAGACGCTAGATATTTATCCCAGGCTTCCATGTCTCTTGAAATGTCTGCAGCAGATATCGGCACATCGGGACTGTCTCTCTCCAACAAATACCTACAGCGTGCAATCACCATCACACAATACTACAAATATGATTTGGCACTAATTCCATATAGTTAATTTATATGAATAAATAAGCAAATATTTTAAAATACATATTTTATTAACAGAGTAAGTACATCATTCACGATATTAACTTTTAAATGCGAGAGAGGCATCGCAAAGTAAAGGACTGAAGATGAATAAAGAACAAATAGAACATTTGGAGAATAGATGGAAGGGCGAGGGGATAAACAGAGAGAGAGTAAAAAGTCAGAGGTGGAGCCAAAGAAGGTAACAGACTTCAAATACTTAGGATCTATTATAGAAGAGGATGGGAAGTTGGAAAAGGATGTTACTAGCAGGATCCAGGCTCGGTGAGTAAAGTTGAGTTTAGCTAGTGGAGAGCTTGATAGGAGAATATCACTAGGACAGAAAGAATCTAAAGTTCGGCGGTTAGTATGGTGCAGAGTTCTGGGCACTAAAAAGAGAGACAGACCAATAAACACAAATACTCACAGAGCATGTTTAATAAACACAAATACTCACAGAGCACGTTAATAGAGAGACAATAAACACAAATACTCACTGAGCATGTTAATAGAGAGACAATAAACACAAATACTCACAGAGCATGTTTAAAGAGAGACAATAAACACAAATACTCACAGAGCATGTTTATAGAGAGACAATAAGCACAACTAATCACAGAGCATGTTTAAAGGGAGATAATAAACACAAATACTCACAGAGCATGTTTATAGAGAGACAATAAACACAAATACTCGCAGAGCATGTTTAAAGAGAGACAATAAACACAACTACTCACAGAGCATGTTTAAAGAGAGACAATAAACACAAACTCACAGAACATGTTCAAAGAGAGATAATAAACACAAATACTTACAGAGCATGTTTATAGAGAAACAATAAACACAACTAATCACAGAGCATGTTTATAGAGAGACAATAAACACAAATACTCACAGAGCATGTTTAAAGAGAGAAAATAAACACAAATACTTACAGAGCATGCTTAAAGAGAGACAATAAACACAAATACTCACAGAGCATGTTTAAAGAGAGACAATAAACACAACTACTCACAGAGCATGTTTAAAGAGAGACAATAAACACAAATACTCACAGAACATGTTCAAAGAGAGACAATAAACACAAATACTTACAGAGCATGTTTATAGAGAAACAATAAACACAACTAATCACAGAGCATGTTTATAGAGAGACAATAAACACAAATACTCACAGAGCATGTTTAAAGAGAGAAAATAAACACAAATACTTACAGAGCATGTTTAAAGAGAGACAATAAACACAAATACTTACAGAGCATGTTTATAGAGAAACAATAAACACAACTAATCACAGAGCATGTTTATAGAGAGACAATAAACACAAATACTCACAGAACATGTTTGAAGAGAGACAATAAACACAAATACTTACAGAGCATGTTTATAGAGAAACAATAAACACAACTAATCACAGAGCATGTTTAAAGAGAGACAATAAACACAACTAATCACAGAGCATGTTTATAGAGAGACAATAAACACAACTAATCACCGAGCATGTTTATAGAGAGAGCTTGTTTGAAGAGAGACAATAAACACAAATACTCACAGAACATGTTTAAAGAGAGACAATAAACACAATCACTCACAGAGCATGTTTGAAGAGAGGTAGAACAATAGAGTCGAAACCTCTCCTCACGGCAACGAAGGCACCAACGTAGGTACACAGGACTAACAACTGAGGCTGCAATCTGAATGCGGCGCATATAATCAATCAATCAATCAATAAGAATTTAACTTCCGGTTCCTCGCCATAAAGCAATTTCGGGGACTCAACAATGCGACACACAACATGTCAATTATGTTTTATCTTTCTTTGTAAAGTATCAGCAAACTAACAAAATATGCTACACGGGTCGCACTTCTTCAAGTTGTTCGACTGCGGATAAATAGATGCAGGGTTCAAATCTCTTGCTCGGCACGTCACTGATGTGCTTTCTAGATAGGAATTCGACATTAACTATTATTTATCCTTTTCGCCTCTGGATATAAGAATCAATATATACGAAAGAGTAGCTGAGGGAGACCGAGATTAATAATGCTAGTTGATTAAAGTTCCACTCACACGTGATGTGAACCAAAAGGCGGAAGACAGAGAAGAATGGAGGCGTTATATATCATGGACCTGCCGCTAGGCCGTACACTGCGAGAGAGAGAGTGAGAGATTCGGAATAGTTGAATTGTTAGCATAGTCGAAACATAAATAAGGAACTGCGGATATAGATAATCGATAAGTTCTGTTACTATCGCTCCATACGGTACCTGACATGGTCCAATCAGAAGCGGTGACACAAAATACACCGTAGAGAAGCTAAAGAAATTAAACTCAAACAATGAAAAGTGTATGCGGCTCGATGCATGGCTGTATACGATGGAGTAGGGAAAGCATAAGACTAAGTATAGGTATTATTATCCCGAGAAAAACTGGGATTAAGAGATGATGAAGGTGATGAAAGTATTACTGTTACGTAATACATTCTTCGGACTCTAAATGAACGATCCTACATGGATGGTAGAGTTTAGTCTCGTTCTCGTGTATTCAGCCAAATAGCAAGTAAAGAGATTCTCGGTTAGTTCGTATCACACTCGGCCATGAGAATTATATGAAGCAACACGGTGAGTCCGATTACAAAGGATAATTATTAATTTATTACAGTCAGTAGTAGCCTTGACTGGAAAAACACGAATCTAACGATGGATTCCATTGTCTTTCTGCTGTAGTCCCATCTTCAAAAGCTAGTGTAGATCTCAGCATGTCTCAACTTTCTGTAGCAGTTTACTTGCTTTTAGTTAAACAGAGAACTCGTCTAAGAGTTTAAAAAGTTTCAGAAATATGACAAATTGAACTGTGTTATAGAGTAAAAGGCAAACATACTTGACACATTTATGCTTCTGCAGATTTTCTGTTTGAACAGAGGAAATGAGCTGCAGCAGATCAAATACCTCACTGACTCTCCACGTCGACTTAGAAATCTGATCTACATAAATAATAGCCAACTCAACATTGCTAATCTCTGGCATAAGCAATTCTACGGCGCCGACCACAATGTCAATAATGCACAGAAAACTCGAGTAAAATCGTACAATCAATTAAGTATACTATTTTGATTGTACGATTTGACATCACTTATTCCACACTGCTCTCATTCGTTATTTGACATTAGATTTATATTGACAATTAATTAAGAGTCTCGTAAAAGGGATAACCCGTGTTGTGCCCGAGTTGCTGAAAAACAGACTAACTGCACGTGTCGCAAATGGCGACAAAGCAAGAATATACCAACCAACATCAGAAATGGCATTTGGTTGACGAGACTCTAGAAGTTGTGCTACAAAATATTCTACTCCCAACCCAAGTTAAATTGGGATTCAATAGAAGAAGATAGAGATGCTGATGATGTAGAAGGGATATAAGGGCCACATGAACGTATCAGCTACACTTAAACAATCATGTATAGAAATAGTATAATAGAATATTGATGAGAAATATTTTGAGTAACACCAAATGATATATATAGCTATAACTAGTGTGATAACCGATACATTTCGTACAAGCACAAATATATTATTTCACCAGCTGCCCTAGCTTTATCATATTTACCATATCTCTTCAATACAAATTTTTTAAATATGAAAACACTAGACTTTTGAAATTAGGCTCTTAAATTTGTGCAAGAAATATCGTCCTGGAACTCATAGAATATTCTACTAACTTTTGACAAGATCTAGACCAAGGCTTATTCCATTATGCTGTTCTGCTGAGAGCATATAGTATTTGATCTTTGATTTGTTATCATTCTCCATACCGTCTGCTAGCATCTTGCATTCTTCCATAGATGGAAAGCCAGCCTACGAAATAAATAACATAATATTGACTAAGTATATGTGAACATTTGGAGATAGGTAAATGTTTACAGTGGGAAAGAATTTGTAAGAAGTTACAGAAATGACACAATCTCTCTCTCTCTCTTAGAGCACTGCCTACTGGCAGGTCCATGATATATAATGCCTTCACTCTTCTCTGTCTTCCGCTTTCCTCTTCATTTCCACATATGAGTGGGTCTTTAAATCATCTAACATACCTAATCTCGGCCTGCCCCTGCCTCTTTTTCCTTCCATTCTGCCTTCTATGACCTCTTTTAATAGACCTTCCCCCCTTAGAATGTGTCCAATTCAAGTCTTCCTCCTATATCTTAATACATTTATCAACTGTCCATCTGTACCAACTCTCTCCAGAACTTCCTCATTTGTAACCTTTTGAGTTCAGCTAATCCTCTCCATTTTTCTCCAAATCCACATTTCCAATACCTCCAGTTTCCTAATAGTTTCCTTCATCAAGGTCCACGTTTCACATCCGTACAATAGCGTGGTCCACACCAAAGTTCAAAAAGAGATCACACGAGAACAGTATTGAACACGAGATCAACGAGAGAAGACAAGAGAACAGCATTGAACGAGAGAACACAAGAGAACAGAACTGAACGAGAGAAGACAAGAGAACAGTACTGAACGAGAGAAGACAAGAGAACAGTACTGAACGAGAGAAGACAAGAGAACAGTACTGAACGAGAGAAGACAAGAGAACAGTACTGAACGAGAGAAGACAAGAGAACAGTACTGAACGAGAGATCACAAGAGAAGAGCAGAGCTACACCAGACCTGGGCATGCAGAGCGTCTATCTCAGTCATACTGGCTGCACATCTAGCGCACAGCTTCACCAGGGCCAGGTCCCTGTCCTTGACCTTCCTCTGCTTGAGCAGGTCGACACCTAGCGACCTGAAAAGTTACCAAAATATATTAGTACCTTTAGAAACACCAATTATGAGTTCTCAGCTCTATATCAGTTAATAAGCTAATTCAGTGTTTTTATGTGCAAAGTGATGGCCAATATGTTATGGTTAATTCTCAGTTGATTTTTCCATTGTAATTATTTCTGCTACATTGTTACTATTTATTTGTTCAAAACGTACAGTACAATATGCCTGAATTAAGCTAATAACTACAAAATTACTCGTTCAGAATGGCTGATCATTCAATATGATGCGTGTAGCAATGTGTGTTTTAATTCATAATATTAAAGATACGCATATAACATTATAACATCTTTGATCAATTGGTTATTATATTTTACGTTAACGGATACTACAATATTTTACGCACAGCCGCATTAGACAGTATAAAAAATTGTTTAAATAGTTAGGATGTAAATTCGTTATATATTGCTTTAATTCATTTAGACAAATATATACCAATTTCTAAGAACAAATAGCTATTAATTTATGTAAACAAATGACTAATGTATTTAAACAAAAAGCTATTTATGTATCTAAACAAATACCTAGTAATATATTTAAACAAATACCTTAGCTTCTTACTACAAGAGGAGCGTTGATCCATTCAACAGTAACCACTGCCACAACGCTGAGGCAGTGGTTACAGCTAAATACTATTAGCACTATTACTAAGTGCTAACATGGCCATTGACTGGAGCCAGTGGCGACGTCGGTAAGATATTCGACCGCGGATCAGTATGTGCGGGGTTCAAATCCTGAGCTCACCCGTCACTGATATCACTTTCAAGTTAGGAAACTGACGTTAACCTTAGCTTTACCAGTTTTTTTCTTAATACTATTCCATACTTTTATAGGCTACTACTATGACTCACCAGTATCCGAGCCTTTCACATCTGCGAGAGAGCAGATTAAGAGCCGCCGAGAGCTGCGCGTCAACCTCAGGGGCGAGCACTAGACCAACACTGACGGCTAGCTCCCACTCGCAGCCTCTGATCAACTTCGACATGGTTCTCACTGCGTTGTCATTCGCCAGATGACAGCACGCAGCCAGTACCGGTGAACCGTTCATGAAGTACCAGTCAGCCATGGCACTGCTTGTACGTTCTAGTAATCTGCGAAAACAAACAGAGCAGTGTATTTGCTAAGAGCAAGCGATATT
This sequence comes from Enchytraeus crypticus, assembly GCA_905160935.1. Taxonomy (NCBI): domain Eukaryota; kingdom Metazoa; phylum Annelida; class Clitellata; order Enchytraeida; family Enchytraeidae; genus Enchytraeus; species Enchytraeus crypticus. The sequence goes on from CAJHZI010000323.1 coordinate 102,306, forward strand.
ACTATAAATTATAATTATTATGTCGATTAGTATAACAGCAACAAATTATACAGAAATTAAAAATTCTAGACGATGGAAAACAATTAGTTGAACACAATAGAATTTTAGAAAAAATACTGCAGTTTAAAAATACTGCAGACACTTTACTAAATTTTCTTACATGTTTTAATGTATATGACCAAAGGTTCAAAACAT